>WOGP01005528.1:0-13072 GCA_015342065.1 Leptinotarsa undecemlineata | reverse complement strand
TATTCAAAAAAAAAACATTGACTCCAGACTTGAATCAACAGATTTTTTATTTATGCTCAAGAAATATCATACATGTGACTTCCCCGAAATGTGGATTCCTCTTTTTTAAGTTTCCCAATTTTTCTCACATTTATTCTGATAAAAAAGCGAACAGAAATAAATAAGAAACTACCAACTTTTCTGATATAAGGATTCCACAGCATGAATATATGAATTTTATTCAACAAATAGAAATATATAATATCTACCTCTTTCATTTTGATTCAGCATAACCATTACGAGCAGATTGAAACTGACAAATGTTTATAGAATAGCTGAAATAAGTCAATCAAATTTTTATTCTTTGCTTTAATTTGTAATATTATATTTCAATCATTTCATTATTCTTCAAAGAAAGGATTTAGGTCTCTAGATGAAATATTTTTTCAGAATCTATTGACATATTTAACATTCTTAAAAAGTTAAGTTGCCCCCTTTATAGTTAAATAATCACCTTTAAGAAATCTCTTTGTGAAAACGTTTGTACCAAAAATGAGGTTTCCGATAATTCTCGACAAAATTCTTATGATTACTTGATGACAAATTTTGATTCAATACTCAGTTGAATTCCGTCACTGTAAAGAAAAATAAATTATGTTCAAATATTTTGGATTTAAGAGAAGAATAATGTAGACACATTTGTTATTTGAAATCGACCAAAAGACAAACATTTTGTACTAACCATAAATCAAATTATGACAAACTGTTCATATATTTTCCTTCCAGCGCACAATATGCACCTAACCTAACACATCCATGCCAGATTCACACAACAAAATACCATTTTTCATCATACATATTTTTTTTGTTCGTATATCCGGTGACAAATTCGTTAACAAACATGTGCCTTATGTTTATACAGAACATTATTCCATAAACAAGTGTGGATATTTGCCCATGAGTGATTTAACATCGACTGAAAATGTGAAGTGATAGCAACCTGCCATCGGAAATTGGATATTTATGGATTTTCCTATGCACATTCGTTTTTGATGTGAGCTGGAATTGTTGATCCAGGTATGTATTTCCATCGACATTCACTAGAATATCTACTCTTTCTAAAAATGTATGAAAATGTAGGTCACTGCTGAAGTACACGATAAACATCAACAGTTTTGGGTTTGTTGGAGGGAAAAGTCTGATAGATTTCCAGAGGTATTATTGTTGAAAGTTTCGCAATCGAACCAAAAAATGTTTTCAACAAATTTGAAATCTAAGAGAAGACAAATTATTGGCACAAAGATATTCCGAGTATCAGGTATTAGAATAATATCATAAAATGAGAAAAATTAACTTTGAGTATGAAATATAAACACACTATAAGTACACTAATTAGTAAAAAATTACTACTTTCTTGCTTCCAAAGAATAACGCTTCATCAATATTTGAAAGATATCATTTTATTAACCAAACCATAATCTTCGAAACTACTATACAAAGTGATTTCTAACTACGGTACGAAACTTCAAAGACTGATCGATAGTTTTTAGAAAAACAAATCCTATGAACATATGTCCAAAGATGCTTCATTTCTGAGATACAGGGCGTTGAAGTTTGAAAAAAACGGTGTTTATTTATGATAAAGCAATATTTTTATGATATTTCATTAATACCGTTTTTTTTAACTTCAAAAACGAAGTAACTCCAGACATATGTTCATAAGAACGTTTTTTCTCATAACGACCTAACGTATCACCCTCTGAAGTATCGTACCGTAGTTCGGTAACACCGTGTATATTCAGTGGAAAATGCTTGTGTTCGGTCCGTTCATAATCAACTTTACTTTTGTTTTCCGTCTACACGACGGAAGTTTGTTCTTTCGATGTCCTATTGGGAGTTAATTCTATTCAGTTTGATTATGATTATTTCCAAATTTATTGAATGGGACACAAAATTAACAACTTCTTCGTGATTATTGCACAATAATCATGAATTCATTCTCATCTAAATGTTATCAGTATGAAAATAAAAATATTTCAAATATTCCATTAGAAAACCTATCCCCTTTCCAGATCATACAGGAAAACATAAAAAAATTCTATAGAAAATATGAAATACATAAAATTATCAAAAATTAATTGTAACAGAAAAAAATCTCAGCTTTCCACTGATGTGTTTCTGTTATCTTTACATTTTCTAATAAATATGGATAATCTGGTCTCTTGAATAGTACCTACAATATTGCGAAATCGTCTTTCCGTAACACCTGCTTGTAGTTTTTGGTATATTGATTTTGTAACATCTGAAACCACTAATATATAAGGTCTATACAATCACTAGTCCAAAAAAAACATTCATATCGATGAAAATTTGACATTTCAATCTACCCGGATTCCTAATCGTCTGCAATATATAAACTTGTACAAAAATGTTCATAACAATGATAACTCAACATCAATTCAACCTTATCGATTGAAGTTACTTCAGTTTCGTCATTCATTCTACAAGATTCTTTGTCGTTATTTCCATCAAAATTTCTCTCCAATGGTTCAAACGAAGTTTGATGAGGGATATATACGAAGATACATTTTCGATGTTTTCACACTGCTTCTTTGGTTTTATCATATCGCGTTTTTGTTCCTTGGTGAAGTTCATTTTGATCGATAATAGCGATATCTATGATAGTGATTCAGTGTGTTCGAAAATGTGAGAGATTGATAAATGAATGCTTATTATTACATTAACAATTCAGAAGTTTGTAAAAATAAAACTAACTTGAAAGGCACCAGAAAGGCTTTCAAATTTTATGGAAATCGGATGTGGTGCTCATAAGTAAAAATAAATTTGAAATTGTGACCGCCATCGTCAGATGAAACGCCTTATGGAAAACCCGAAACCACCATCATATAGCGGATAACGATAGGCAAATGTTTTGAAGTGTTATAATAGATAAAGTCAAGAAAAATGGACCTTTATTATTAGTCAGTGGGCTGTGCTTGAAGACCGGCAGTAAAGAAACCTGAACAAATGAACTTTAAACGTTCAAGCCAGTCTCGGATATACATATACAGTAGGTTGAATAGACTGGCGCCAACGAGAAAATAACTACTCCCCTGGCTAATACCACAAAGGGCGTTGGATGATATCCAACAGGCATCAGTGCAGCAATCTTCACAAAAAAATTTCTGTATATGCAATTGGCAATACAACTGAAAGAGTCGACCATCCATTTTGGAACGGGCACACTTGCAGACTGGTTTCGGACTCATTAGCCACTCGTCAGTACAAGATAGTGGCTATCATCGACCTGAAATCAATAATATTCCATAATTGAAAATCGGAATTCTTTCAGAGTATTTCATTCCTCTTCTTGAGTCGGAGCGAACAACAAAATGTCACTCCATCTAGTGTAACGGAAATTTTATGGTCACATAAATGCTCCAACTATGTCCCAATTCAAATATCTTCGTATCAGTATATAAAAAGTAATTTTTCAATTGATTCATGAACATTGTTGCCCAATAAAATTTTACCCAAGTCCTACAGCCTTCTGAAGTAGGAGAGAAATCGCCATTCTGAGTGTTTGAATAATCCTGTTCAAACAATAAATTCGATCAAATTCATCAAAAACATTGAGTTCACATTCGGCAAACTTCATTACAAAACATCAAGTCCATATATCACTTCTAATTGAATTATCGATTTGACTGCAGCTTTCAAGAGCATTTCAAGTTGAATCATATAACGCAGTAGTGAAGCTCCAAATGTCCTTATCTAGGCAAGCACAAACGTTTGTATCTAGAGGCACATTACCTTATCATACCCCGTTCTGAGGACAATTATGAGGAATTATGAGGAACTTCTCATTGCTTCATACGCTCCAGAATGAGCTCGATCTAGTCTTAATTGAGCATGAGATATCTCAAAGAATCCGCCCAATTGGAAGATGATATTACACTTCCATTACCGTTATTAGATATATAAAAGTCTCAATATCTCAAACGTTGCGTGAGAGAAAGGATCCAGCTTTTCCAATTCAACTGATCTAATCTTTCAGGCACTTCCTTTATCAAACCGTTTGTGTTTCGTGACTCGATATAATGTGCCAGGGACATACTAGAATGACTTTCTCTGGATGAAAAGGAGTTACTCAACTTGAAATATTTGCATTCTGTCGTGAAGTTAATTATAATTTGACGATAAAAAGAAAGATATTCATTGACTAGGTTATTTACAATATATTCCTGAAGTTATTAATTGAATAGAACTAGCCAATACTTGATGAAAATCCATATTAAAAAAAAACTAATTAATACAGTTTATAGTATGCTTTTCACTATAAAGGGTTTTACAAAAACCGCGACACGCGTTTCGCTTTACAACAGCTTTCTCAAGCATAAAATCTTGCTTGAGAAAGCTATTGTATAGTGAAACACGTGTCACGGTTTTTGTAAAACTCTTCAGAGTGAAAATCATACAATTAATTGCATTAGTTTTTTTAAGTTATTAACATGAAAGTTCAAATTATTGAAATAGGTATTCTTGTTTTCATCAACATGTATGTAAAACGGTTTAGTATATTCATGAAATAGGTATTGGCACACTATATTTGTTAAATTCAATCATAATTCAATCTAAGTCAAATTTTGAATAATGAATGTTTTTCTATGAATCGTAACTAATCCCTAGAGCATGAATCCATAGTTTATGAAAACAGGATGTGTTGACAATGATAAGTTAATGTAAAATTTCATGTAGGTGGGGACCGGGATAGGCTCTTTAAAGAGTTCCATAATTTTTGACTGTTTCGAGTTGACGAAAAACTTACATATAGAAACACTATTTTAGGGGATCTCTGTTAACGCAATAGAACACAAAATATCTGTCTGTGTGCACTAATCTGAAATATGAATCGACCTATTTGGTTGCAGTGGCACTCAACATTTCCTGTTTGACTAATTTCAATCGGTTCATAAATGAAAAGGTTATGTCAATCTGAAGAACTACGACAAAATCTGTTTAAGAAAACTCTAAAAATATTTTGTAGTTCGTTCATCTGAAACTCCCTCATAGTTTATGAAAGATTTTCTCCATAAATTGAAGAAAGGCAAATGTATTAAACACTCGAAAGCCAAAAGATGATACAGCTCCTGCACTGAATTGAATTTAGAAAACATATAACAAGTTTTGATTTTACTTCTAGTGTGATCCAGTGAACTGTGATATCATTCAAATGACATGATCCAACACTACATCAGCACTGACCTACAAATAACCAAGTAATAACTAAGCAACCATACCTCATTATTTCAATATCTTTTTCAGACTGCAGACAGACAACTTCAGGAGGCAATGACAATAACCATTTTCCAGTCCAGCAAAAATTCGCATGAAACCAAATCCAGGATGGAAATAAGTACTAGGACCCCGAGAGCTAAAAACTTTTCGACATCTCACCTCAGAATCCCTTTCCAGTAGGGGTCCACAATGAATACTATTGAAAATAATATTGAACAAAACCAACACCAAAATGCCATCCAATCAGAGCAAAATATCATCGAACAACGAACGTATGAACCTCTTGAAGCGTGCTATGGACAGAAGTCATCAAGTCATTGAAGTGAACGTGGAATGTGACGGTTCTAGAAGATGGAACAGGATTGCGGTGTTATGAATAGTGATCCAGATCAAATGGCTCCAGCCATAGTACAACAACAGAAGTACGATGCAAACGCAGATTACGTTATCAACGAATATATGGAACGCCTAGGCACCCGCCTAAACATCCTTGAAACTGAACTGAAATACGCATGGCGTGCTCTGGATCTCCTTTCTCAAGAATACGTAAAGATGTGGGAACGCCTAGAGAAACTGGAAGGTCTCTTATACGAGCAACAAAGTGTCATCTCCCAACTCCTAGACTTCTACACTTCCGGTGGAGGTACGGCCGCTCAAGCCGCTGTCGCCTCTCTAGAAGGCAAACTGGGCGAACTAGAGGTCATTAGAGAGATCCTTGGAAATGGAACTGTTGAAGACGGCCTCGAGGAAGGACTGGATGTCACTATATCCCACGGTCAGTCGCCGGATATCCACGAGCTCGAACTGGACACCGCTCTGGATGAAATTCACATACCTGACGAAGCTTTCTACAAGAGCTTGAATCAAGCCTACAGAGATGACCTCGTAGGAGACGATGCCTCCTACAGAATCAGCCAGTTGGGTATGATATGGGAGGAGAGAGAAGAGGGAAGCGAGAATGGAGAAAGGAAACCAATGGACACGTCAGGACGACTGGATGACTCTCAGGAAATTTATAGCGCCCTCGACTACAAAGACTATCGTGGTAACTCGCCGTGTATCAGCGAGCAGGATATAGCCCAACTCAGCAAAATCGATTCCATAGATCATTTAGCTATAGAGAAGTTGGATGAACTGGATCGACTGAGCAACAAATTACACCAAGACTCTGTTAACATTAAACAACTTCGTAGAAAACTGTTGGAATCTCCGATTTCTATCAGTGAAATAGAGGAGGAACAGCTGGATGTGAAAAATGTTACAGATCTTTCAAATATTGACGAAAAATTGCAGAAAATGTATGCCGACGAAAAGTGGACTTTTACTAGCGATATCAAAGACAAGAACGAATTCTTGATGTTAGCCAAATCTGATTTGCCAGGCTTGTTATCCAACGTTTCGTACCCCTCCAAATCTAGCTCTCGTTTCTCACTCACCGATGCCGACAAGGAAGTTGCTGAGACTTTATGCAGTGGAAGCAGAAGTCCCACTTCTCCTCGTAGAAGGCAAACAGACATACCAACCTGTAATGCCCCCTTCACCACAGTTACTGGAAGATTAGCTTACAGCGCAGCTGTCCAGCATGTCGAAGAGGTTGAGGCAGCAGTTGCAGCCATGGCAGCCCACAATTCAAAAAATCCTTTTTTCTCAGATAACTTGGAGCTCAATTCACTGATAGCAGCTCCTTACGAAACAGAATTGTGTTCCACGCCCAGTATATTCAATGTAAGATCAGAAAAGACAGGATCTCCTACTCTTTCAATTTGTAGCATGCGTACTAGACAGGATGGCTATGTTGATATAAATACATCTCAGAATATGAAGCAAACCCAAAGTCCACCGCCCCCAGCACCTGACATGCTGGGAGCTGCCTTTCCTTCAGCAAACAAAGCCTCCAGTGCTAGGAATGTGTTCTTGGATGTCGACAATTCGTCAATTATTCAGAATTGCGACCAACTCAGTCCAAAACCTCATTCTCCAAAATCCAACAAAACATCACCGAGACGAAGTAAGAGTCACTCTCTGACAGCTGCAAAATCAGATTCGGGTCTATCGTCTATGAGTGGGTGGTCCAGTCTAGAAAAGTCCCCAGGATCTCCTAAAACATCCAGAATTAATCCATACGGGGAAACCAGAATTGCTAATAGTAGGATAGTGTCGCCAATACCAGTGCAATACAGTTCTAACAATTCCCGACCATTCACAGAATCTTCCGTCGATTCTAAATTATCAGATTCTCAAGGGTTACCAAGCAATCTGCTGCCAGGCGGGCATCATCTGTCAGCATTCACAACTGTCAAGTCACCCTGTGGTATCGATTCGTTAGAGGGGTATGGAAACTTCGTTCCAGCTCCTGCTCCAGCGTCAGACATTAACGTTAGCCCCAACACGAAAAAATCTGACAAAACCAACGTAACAACAAGCGATGAGGGATTTTCAGGGACATGTTTGTATAATTTTGATCAACCAGCAATATACTCGGTGGCCGGTAGCAACAGAGACTCTTACACTTCAGTATATACTGGCAGCCATGCCGAATATATGTCCCAAACAAATAACTATCCAGATTTGATCGAGCCTTACGAAAACAACGAATTTTTCAACGCCCATCAGAAGAATTACTATAGTTCTCCAGCGTATATACCTTTCTCAACACCTAATTCAGATGGAGTACAAGGTCGATACAGACCGAATACAAACAGAGAGACTGAAGATATAACTAACCATGAGGGGTATCGGACAGCAATGTACCGCACGATGTTTCCTTCTGGCAACATTACGGACGCACTGAGTTATTACCCCACCTCATCTAGAAACGACACTTCAGAAACCAGCTACGATGAACAACGAATGTGGCTAGAATACACAGCTGATAACAGGTTACCTGATAGGCAAGTGCAACTAGAAGAATTACAAGATCAAAATTTTTCCCATTCCCCTCGACCAGACAGGAGTCGAAACAACCATTCACAACCGATTTATGAGAATCAACAGCATCCGGAACAACCACACAGACAGTGGAGTCAACGACAGGAAATACCCTACTTAGACTTGGACTTGCGGAATAAAAACTTACCTGAATACGTCGTCCAACAACAACACGGTCAAAATTTATACTACGATACCGGTGGTATCATCATGACTCAGTCAGGTTACATCACAATCTCTTCGAATACTGACCAACGGACCCAACAGTTCACTGAAGCACCTAAAAAAATTAAGCGAGCCAACACTCTAAAATCGGCCATGAGTTCCGTGACTCACTGGTTACCTACTCTACATTTACCCAAAAGAAACCGATCTCATTCATTACCAGGGATTAAAAGTATAAAACCCAGCACTTCCCGTAAGAAAAAGAAAAACAGCATCGTTTCCACAGTATCCGACATTATTCAGAAAGCCAAGAGAAAAGGTAGTTTAGCACCACAGTATTCCTCCTCGTTATCGGACCCAGAACAGTCTGAAAATGAATGGTCTATTGACAAAAGCAAATCCATAAAATCTGAAGACGAAAGAAGCGAAGATAGCTCCAGTATTTTTTCGGAAAACAACGAGACCGATAGTGATTTCCCGACGATAGAACATATTAAGATGAAAAGGCCTTGTTCTTCTGAACAAAAACCAAACGAAAAGTATGCGCTACAACCTGTTTTCGAAAGTGAGTCGAATCATAGTGACGAAGGGGAATTAGAGAAACACATCGAAGAAGGTAGAGAAGACAGCGATAGAAATGGTTGTAATAAAACTTTCCAGACTATTGGAGCCCCAAAACAAAATTCAATACCCTCAGACAATGTCGATGATATACCAACCATCGAGAGTAAAATGATGGTAGTAGTTGGAGCAGGGGCTTCCATGGAGTTTGCTGTTTCTAGAGCCCTCGGAAGATTCAGACAAAGACAATCAAACTCTTTCTCTGACGATCAGTTCAATGAAGAAGATGAGATCATTATAGAGGAGATCACTGAAGAAAAAGAGGAACCGTCCCAGTCAGTGCCACAAATTTGTAACAAAGTGTTAGCAGAGCAAAAGTCTAGCGACAGTCAAAACAGTTCCGATAATAACAGACCATCCGCTTCGGACTTGGCTGAAGAACCGACAGTATCAGAAGACAGTCCTTCGACAATAAGCATCAAGTCACACACCAACCGTTATTTACCTAAACAACAGCAAAGTTTAGAAATTCCAGGAGGTCGCGATGATGATGACTGTAGAAGCACTCATTCGTGGAGAAGCAATTCAAGAATTTCATCAAGAAGGCAAAGCACAGAAGACAGTATAGATAGTGAAGACGAGTGGTACTGCTACGAACTGCGGAAGTTGGAGGAAATGGAAAGGCAAACTCAATTGGAACAGGAAATGGGTACAACATTGCTAGAAGAACCAGAACCTTTGGAGGAGGAACAGTTCGAGCCCAACAAGGAGGTGAGGGAAATGATGTCGTTCGTTTTGAGAGAGTTGAGGATGAAAGCCAAAGTCGTGGAAGGAGTATTAGATGAGAAAGATAATAACCTGTTGGTAGTACAATCTCGAAAGAATCGAGAGATTAAAAGGTCTTCCTTTCAATTAGATAACGCAGCTGCTTTGTTCGAAAAGATCAAACACTATCATCATGAAGAAAGCAAGGATGAAGGTGAAAATAAATCCCAAGACAAACTGGAACTGCTCAGTCCGCATGACCGGGAGGATCTTTCTTCGGGTGCTACATCTGGGCCTGATAGTCCACACAGTACGGACGAATACGATGAAGCGGAAATGGCTTTGAATGACGAATTTGCTCTTTCTCATATGAATAAAGAAGCAGAAGAGGAGAGGAGTAAGGTTGCCGAGGCCAGGATTTCTAGAAGTGATGAAGTTTCGATACCGAAAATACAACTTGAATCAACCACTCCAGCGAAAGAAGGGAAAGAAGATAAGGAAGGAGCTCAGTTAGGTAGTAGGTGGAAACTTTTAAAAACATTAAAGGAAAGGAAGGCTGAAGAAAAAAGTAATCAGGCAAAGGCGCCGGCGCAGCCTCCTGTAGAAAAGAGTAAAGTGAGTATTGAGCCGAGTGTCATAATGTTAGAAACTTATGAAATAATTTGAACTGTATGGTAATTATATGTTAATTTGCGTTACATATCCATTGTTGATGAACATATCAGTGTTTCAAATTGAATTTTCAACTAATTTACACTACTATATAATAGATCTTCCAAACAGAATGTCCCTGAAAAATTTCTTGTGGAAAAAAATATTTCACAAGATCGTTTGAAACATTTTTCCGATGTTATTTGATGAATTACTGATGAACTACTACGATGAATTGAAGAGAAGTCAGTAACTGTATATTATTTTGTTATAGACTGGAAAAATGTTCACTATTTATTCTTTTAAAGTGAGCCCAATTTAGTAATAGAATGGAATTTTATTCAATTAGTTATGTTCTGTTTCAACATGTATGCCTATATTTTCAATCAAGATATTAAAGTGAAATTCTTGATACTTCATAGTATCGCTGTAATAAAATAAAATGACTATTGAATCGCAGTAAGCATTTGGTTTTTGCTGGCTTCGTTGTAAGTTTCCACGAAATATATGAAAAAGCTAATGTAAGTTTGCAAAAGTGCAGGACACTAATTTTGAATGTTTTCGAAAAAAATATCAATTATAGTGTTAATGTAAAGAAACATATATCAAATACTCAAAAAGAGAAGTCTGTTAACTTTTTTAGTTGGGTCTATTATTATAAAAAATTAGACGAGCTTAGTTTCGATAACTTTAAGTTATCAACTACAGACCAATCACCCTATAGATAAAAACATACATCACTATGCACTTTCATCGACTTGTACTAATATACAACGTTCTGATGGAGGGTCAGGACCAAATTCGTTTTGTTTTCGAATGGTATGTTCGATGTTATTTTCACTCTTCATTATGCCTTTTTGAACACCCATTATCTAACCGTATGTCACGTAGGGAGCTAAAACCACCTCCTTTATTTCTTCAAAGGATAAGAAATGTGTTCCATGAAACTTGGTATTGCCATCCAGACGCTTGACTACATCATACTGAAGGGGGTCAAGTAGAGATTGATAATTCTTTCGAAAAACCTATCTTGAACAAAGTCATAGATTATATTGTTTATAATTATTTGATAATTCTGAAAATGAAAAATCCCATTGCTGATGAGCTTTTTGAAATACCTAACCCATGCTGCTAATTTGAACAATACATTCTGGTGCAACCAAACAGTGAAATAACTCAACCTTTGACATCTTTTACTGCAGGTAAACTAAACTATATATTTTTTTTTCAGAAAGAATCTGGTATAGTAGGTGATCCATCCGCCCGAGCAAATGGGTAAGTCAAGTATACATTTTTAGTTATTCATATTTTACAATTCACTGGTTCAAAAAACACTAATCAACAACTCAAGAAATGTTTGTGACCTAATTCGGTACTTGAATTTTGTGGTGTCTCATGTGGGTCTCATGGGGTCTTTAATGTAGAAAATATTTTTCCGTATGATATCCATACGTTAATGATTTGTATAATTTTGATCACTTCCTCGTTCCCGATTTTCAGAAACTCAAAATACGTATTTAGAGAAAATTGATAAAAAATAAAACAAACTTCGACCGACTGGTGCTTATTACTTTTTCATAGCTATATAATATACAGGCCGTTTCTTTCATCATGTGGTAACATTGCTATATTCTACACCGTAACAGATACGAAGAAGATTAGGTGGGGAAAAAGGTAACTGTCATCGGAAACAATACAATGGCCGAATAAAATTTACGAGGACTCTCGTCCTTCTCGAGTTATATGGTAAAACTAATAAATACTATTTTTAATTTTTTCCGAATGGAATTGTTATTTCGGAAAATACCCAAAAATTCAAAAGGAAAATGTTATTGTATTCGAAGTGTACTAATACGACGTAATAATGAATATTCGATAAAACGTTTCGTGTCAACATGGCCACTATCAATTTTTTTTAACGGACCTGTCTATTTTATCATAGATATTGATAAAGTGATGAATTCATAATCACAGGTTATATCACATTTGATATTTTTATAGCGGTTCATTTGAAATAACCACCATCATAAGTGACAACAAACAGAAAAATAATTTATTGGTTTCCCTATGTAAATGTTCATTTGTATTATTCCACCTATAATTGATGTTTCTGTTAAACCAACCATTGTTGGTGAAACCATACAAGGTGATTCACGGCATTTTATCCATTTGGGAGTATCTAGGTTTCTGATACTTTGGTGATTTGAACGTATGCGTTCGCGTTCGAATTCGATTGTATAGGTTCTCTACCCGCTTTCTATAATTAATTCATGACAGTGTTCTTGTCAAGTATTCGTTAGTGTGAAGGCCTTTGATGTTGGGATGTTGACTAATTGACGTATGATTAATTTTTATAGCGGGTTCAAATACTCTATTTGTAACAAATATTTTCTATAGTTTTTTGTTTAGGAAATGAAGCGATACGGTTAGTTTGTTTTTTTACGTTATTTCAGAAAATCCATCTATTAAAAAATACGGTCGGAAATCTTGATAGTGGATCTAGAACGATTTGGTGTTGGGAGAAAACTCCAGTAATATGAGGTAACACTCTAGCAAAATACTTCCATACCTTCAATACATCGTAGCTTTTGCTCAAAAAAATATTGAAAACTCATTTTTATGAATTATAATTCATTGACACATTCTGTCAATAATTAATATTCAGTTTTCAGTGGTACTGTTTAATACAGTTCAATTCTAATTCATCCTTAATTTTAGACACTAT
>WOGP01005527.1:341-13072 GCA_015342065.1 Leptinotarsa undecemlineata | reverse complement strand
GTCATCCTCACTGGTATAAACCGATGTTTCGCCTTAAGACACTTGCCCCAAGGCTCTTCAATACTAAGATAAAGTAGTAGAAAACCAAAAACTTTTCCAAAAATTAATCACTCCTAAAAATATCACCCCTTCAATTCAAATAAGATTCCTCTTGGCTGCGATTAAATCAAATAGGTGAATGAATGTTATTACGATGTCATCGATGACATAAGCAGATCAAACTTATCCGTGACATTAAAAAATCGTAATTATCAATGACTTGTGTGTATTTTCTATAATGTTATCCAATTTGGTACTGACGAGCCTTGGGACAAGTGTCTTAAGGCGAAACATGGATGTATACCAGTGAGGATGGCAGTGTTCCATGTAAGTGCAATTTGTTATCATTCATTTAAAGTAGAACTCATTTGAATGATATCTGATTTTTATTCTATAATGAATGTTTGAACTACAAACTGAGTAGAGAAAAGTATCTTCTGTATAATTCAGTATTCATATAAAATTATTTGTTTCGAAAGATTTTTTCTTTCGTGTAATTCATGTAATTCATTTGGAAGATTCCCTCGTCCCATTTTTTGTATCAAAATGGAGTAGTAGAAAGCCAAAAACTTTCTTTCCCAAAAATTATATCTATGATAATTTCAAAAACTACACCTCAGGATTTGATCTCTACAATCTTTATTTGAAAAAATATAATCACATGTTTCGCTAGCACAGTAGCTTTTTCAAGTGTATGAATACTTCAAATCATTCTTATATTCATATGTTTATTTATATTCTTATATTTATATACTACAGGGAACCATAAATGAGACTACCTCCAAAAAATTATCTGAACGTCTACTTAAGATAATACCTGGTGAATTATGATTACCTAAATAATATTACCTCACATCTACATCAATAATAATTCTTTCTCGGATTTTAAGAAAACAAGTTCAATAATTTGTTTGAAGGTGGTTGACAATGTTTCGTGATGTATTTCATCAGTTCGGACTTCCATTGTCTTATATAAATAAATTTATTTGAAATTCCTGAAAAGGTATTAAAAAAATTAACCGAAAATAACAATTTTATTAAACAAAAATACTGATATTACAAAGAAATAACATAAAACCAAACAACAACAAAAATAAATAAAAACTGAAATATTAATAAAAGCTGAAAATTAAAAATTATTATTAACAAAAAATGAGAAATAAAAATTAAAAGATTTCAAACCAAGTTATGTCAGGACGTTTCCATTGTTAGGATCCACAATCGTCTTCGACTGATAACTGATTACTATTCAAATAAAATTGTTATTCCAGTCGGTCATTCATTTGAATGTTTGAATTTTCAAGTTTATTAATTTTCATTGCTTCCAAATGATTCAGTTTCAAACCTTTATTTTCTATATACAAAATTTTGAACTCTTCTTCAAAGACACAATTTTCTTCTAGAAAATGATTTTAATATGTTGAATTTGTTTTCTTATTAACATAGCTCGTATGATGGTCCTGGATTCGATTCCTAAATGTTCTTCCCGTTTGACCAATATATACCTTAGGACACGTTCCACACTTTTATTTATATATTATTTGATTACTCGAATTTGGATGTCTTGTCTTTATTATTTTCAACTAATTTTCTCAACATATTACTTGTTTTATATACAATTTCAATATATCGTTTCTTCAAAAATGAAGCCACTTTTTCCGTTGGTTGTCCAAAATACGTCAAAGCTCTATAATTTTGATTGTCTACCTCATCAATAGAAAAAACGTCTCGATTCGCTTTTGCGTATACTTTTTTGGCAAGTATTTTGTTGATTAATTTGTCTTTAAACCCATTGTTAACCGCAATTTGCTTGATGATATTAAGTTCTTTATTGAAATTATCTATCGATAGAGGAACATTGATCAATCTGTGAATTATGCTATTGTAAGCTGCTACTTTGTGTTGATAAGGATGGGTAGAATCGTTATGTATAGTAGTATCCATATAGGACGGTTTGTGATAAATTGAAAAATCATGTTTGTTGTTCCTTCAACTAATTGCTGAGTCCAACAAATTGAATTGAGTTGCCTGCTTCTATTTTAATAGTGAATTTAATGTTTTCATGAATTTTGTTAATATCCCTGTGAAAAGTATCTAATTGCCTCTTAGTACCATACCAAAACGTCATCCACATATCTATGCCAATACAAGAAATTCTTAATCAAAGGGTGTTTGAAGATCGACTTCTCTAGATTATCCATAAAAATTTCTGCAAATAAGGGGCCTAATGGATTTCCCATAAATATTTATAATAGTCAATAATATCAACTATTGCTAATTGGACAAATTATTAACAACAGATCAATTGAATTCAATTATTTATCAACTATCTTCAGAGAGTAATCACAAATTATTATTTTTATTTATGTTTCTTTTTTCGTGGTACCATCACCGTTAGTTGTCTTTCATGTCTGTGTATTAGCGTGAATTATGAAGGGTGCCTGTTGGTTGAGTTAGAGTGAGCTAGACTTCTCCAATAAGTACCAGAATCTCCTGTAACTTATTTTCATTTTCAAATGTATCAGTTATTATTATAACTTTGGAAAACTGCGTTTATGGAATAAACTTGTTGAGAACGTTTTTCCAAATGGATTTAATCTCCGACGATTCAAATCCAATGTGTATCACTACTTTCGCACAGACACCGCTCTTAGAGCGCCTTAATGATTTTCTTGTATTGCTTGTATTGTCCTTAAAAAAACTTATATGTGTATATGTCTTACTGATGTTAAAAAATATTTTTGTGTTGATTTGATTTGTTCCTCAGTACGGCTCTGTTCTCGGTTGCGGAACGATCAACGATTAAGTAGATTTGAAATTATATTCAAATTAGATTGTAATTGATAAACGTAATTTGTAATGAACGTGTTTTTATTTCCTACTGACAAATAGTGTATTAGTGTTAAGCAAAATAATTGCCAGAATTCACAATAGTGAGGTTCAGACTTCCTCAGTTGGTTTCATTAATTGTCCCTTCGCGTGTTTGCCATGCATCAAAATATTCAGTAATGTTATAACATCCGCTAAAATAATCGAGAAAACGTAGTGATTGATGCCAGTGAATACAGCTAATATATCTTCATAATATATCTTCATAATATGTCTTTAATGCATTGAGGGAATCGAAAACAAATACAGCAAATTCCATTAATGTGATTTGATGGAGTTTCTTTCACTCAGTTAGCTCAACCGGTGTAACTATGAATATTTCTGCTGAAGAGAAAACTGGAAATGTTCTAGTTTTCCAAATATATTTGATTATCGCCAAATATATAGGAGTGGCTCCACGTGGAAAGAATCATGACAAACTATCGAGAAAAATATGCTCGAATCTATTGTCTATATTGTATTTCATCTTGATATTCAGCGTCCAAATCCCTATGCTTGTATACGGTATCTCCACAATGGTTCAACAGCCTGAGTCAGTATTTAGAACATCGTTATACCTTATGGAAGAGATATCTTTGAATTGTCTAATGTTATCATTCCTGAGTGGTTATCTTATTTGGAAAACCTGGGAAATCGTGTCCGATGAAATATTTCCTGATACTTTTAGCGAAAAACAAAGATTTTGCTATAAATACAACAAAGTGTATGGAGTTCTTAAAATAGTCATTTGGCACTTATTATTTTTGATTCTGGAAATACATGCATTCTACAGTTGGTACGCTATTGGTCCAGAATATTGGCTTGTGATCACGATTGCTTCGATCAGGCGTTATTTTTATTTTGTGGAAGTAACTCTGATTTGGGAAATATCCAATATATTTAATATTCGTTATGATTACTTGAGAACGGTTATTGAAAATGCATTGAATGAAGATTCATTGTACGGACTCAGTGAACAACAATTGAAACTCAAAATTCTAGATATCAAGACTAAATATAAAAGACTATACACAACAATTCTGGACGTTAACAAAGTTTTTGGACTGCCATTCCTTTTTTTGATGATCTACAATATACTTGCTCTTCTCAAATGTTTCCAGTGGAGTTTAGACTTCAGCCTTTGGTATGAAAAGGACACAGGAATATATGTGCCGGGGTTAGCTATATTCATTTATCTGTTGGTGAGTACTTTTGATTTATATGCAATTGGAACCTCAATTTGAAGGAT
Organism: Leptinotarsa undecemlineata; assembly: GCA_015342065.1. NCBI lineage: Eukaryota > Metazoa > Arthropoda > Insecta > Coleoptera > Chrysomelidae > Leptinotarsa > Leptinotarsa undecemlineata. Next base: position 8,916 of record WOGP01005527.1, on the reverse strand, counting down.
TCTTCTAGTGTATTATTATAAGCGATTCTCCATAAGCTGATGTCATGTCAGATACAAAAAATACAATTTAGTCATACCGTTATACAAATAAATCATAACAATATATTTCTTGTCACTAAAATTGCTTACTTCAAAGCTATATTGAGTAACGAACCGTTGCACCTTCTCATTCAAGACTGAAGTATTTGAAAATACTGCATTCACTTTATATAAGGTTCTAAATAGTCGTAAGATAAATTCAAAATTCCTCAGTGAAGAACGAGGAGGTATCTGCCATCTTTTATAAAGCAGATAACTGGAATTTCCTGAAAATAAAAACTAAAAAAGAATTATCTCTCATAAAATATTAGCTGGATAAGAAACTACTGACGGTGAATATTGACAAAACGCATTACCTACGATTCTGTTGTAATGCAGCTGGAGCACCCCCGTTCGACCAATTAACAATAATAACTGATACACCTTTCCATATCTTTTCTGAAACGAAAACAAATTATTTAAAAATAATTCTAGACACTAATTCGAAATGGGATCTCCATATTTAATATACCGTCAATAAATTGAGGACTATTTTATTCAAATTTAAGAAACTCAAAGAACTCTTACCTCTAAAATATCTCCACTATGAAGTAGTGGTATGGGGAGGAGCATTTAATATACATAATCACCAAATTGAAATTAGGCAAAGACGTTTTCTTGAATTAATATTCTCTAAAAATGATAGGAACATAGATACAACATTGCTTTCTTCTCATCAGTACCACACCCGTCAAAAATATCACTATATTATACCACTAATGGTCAGGGTCGTTACTCAAAGATCATTTACTTACTTTGCAATTCTACAACCGAATTCCTGAAAATAAAAAATCTATCTCAAATATTAATTGCTCCAAAAAAAGATTTGAAAGAGCATATACTTCAAAGACAGAGACTTGAACTTCTACGTCTTCTACGTACCTTTGCTATATTGTCCACTTACAATTCTGTAATATATATGTATACTAACTGACCCAATAAACGTTGTTTTGTCATATAATTCATTTTAGAGAATATTGTTCTAGAAAAAAATAACTTACTTATTGTAAGTGTGTAAAGATATGGTGTATGGAATACCAAGTAACATCAATGAAAACCTAGCAAATCTGTTCCGTACAATCAGCCAAACATTGAAAACTGATATACAAGGGAGACGAGACTTGGGAACAACAGCAATGAGATATATGTAAACCACGATCTAACCAATCGCAACCAAAACATACTCATGCTGACAAGGAAATTCAAAAAAGAAAACAACTACAAATTTGTATGTTATTCTCATGGAAACCTCTTCATCGGCACAGCAAAGCAGCAAAGTGAACAAAATCACTCGACAGGAGGGCCTAAAAAACTACTAATTGGAGAACGCTGTAAGAATAGTATAAAAGTAATGTACTTGAACGCTCAAAGTTCGCGAAATAAACATGATGATACCTTATGTTATGCCAAAGAATCTGACTGTAACATAATTGTGATAACCGAAACATGGTACTTTGCAAATGAAACAAGCGGCTGCAAAGAAGTTCACTCATGTAGAGATACTCGAGGTGGAGGATGTTCAATTTTTGTTAGAAACACAATTGAATTTAACGTTATTGAAGTCAGTAGTAAGGAAATGTATAATCTTGTAAGTATTACCCTCTTAGATAATAAAATCAAAATCATTGGGATATACAGACCACCTAGCTATATATTCAATGATGTTCTGCGGGAATTGGTGAATATCCTGAATAGATCTGAAACAAAATCAATGTTAATAGGCGATATAAATGTTGACCTGCTCAAAAGTACCTCCCTACCACCTAGTTTGATACCTATGTAAATACAATAGCACTTAATGGGTATAAGATTTATAATGTGATTGAAGATAATTATACAACACGATCAACATTAAATTCCAAATCTATCCTAGATAACGTGCTAACAAACAACGAATTCTACTGCACTATTACTCAAAAGCTAAGCAGCACTATTCGCGTGCCCTATGATCCTATGAGCCTCATTTTGTATATCACAGATATTCATGAATTAATTGAAGCCTTGAACGACATCAGAAATAAAATTACCTCTGGGTATGACGAGACTTCGGTAAAAATACTTTTGAATCTACCAGGCAATGCATTGGAAACTTTTGTTAATCTCATTAATGCCTCCTTCGAAACTGGCTCATTCCCTCCTTCTTTTGAAACTTCAATTGTTATTCCCCTACATGAAGGTGGTGATTTGCATAATCCCTCCAATCTGCGGCCCATTTCTCTTAATTCCAACTTTAGCGAAAATTATTGAAGAATTAGTGAATAAACGATTGATTGATTTCTTAAATTTTCATGATATCATGAGTAATAACCAATTTGGAAAAAGGTACAAGTGATGCAATATTCTCTTTCCTTCATAAACTTTATTCAGAAATAAATGCTAGTGAAGTAGCTGCCACAATTTTCTGTGACCTTTCGAAAGCTTTTGATTGTGTTAATCATGAATTATTACTCAAAAAACTTCACTGGTATGGTTGCAGACGGGTGACGTACAATTGATTTGAATCATACCTCCCAGGCCGAAGTCAAATGATAAGAAAATCGGAACTCTCAAAAAGCAGGACCATCACATATGCTGTGCCACAGGGTTCTGTATTGGGTCCAGTTCTGTTTTTGTTATATATTGATGATTTGACTATGATAGATAGTAGCAGCTATGATACAACAATATTGTGGAAGGAAAAAACCCAGCAGAGCTACATAAAAAGATATCTGATTTAGAAAAAGTGAAAAATGGGTATGATGCTAATTTATTATCCTTGAATACCTCCAAAACAAATATAATACCATTTGAATGTCTGCTAAATGAACTGTCAATAGACAATGATATCTTGGAAAACAAATTGAACACAAAATGCTTCATAATATGGAACCATGGGAATACTGAATTAGACGCCTTCCTGAAACATATCAACAACATAAGATCTTCCATCACTTCCTCAATGGAGAAGGAAATCTACAACGAATTGCCATTCTTAGACGTTTTGGTGAAGAGGACCGAGACTAAGTGGGAAATATCTGTATACCGAAAACCCACTCACACGGGACAGTATCTGAATTACAAACTCAACCACCATCAATTAACTGAAAGAGCAATCATCAATACTCTATTAGACCGTACTTTCGGGCTCTGTAACACGAAGGAAGGTCTGGAGAAGAAACTAGACATCTTCAACGGAATGGCTACTCTAAAGCGATGGTAGAAAAGACTTTGACTAAAAGACAGTCGAAGCCTCGAAAGGAATAGAACCCGTCACAACCAGTGCTTGCACTTCCCTACATCAGAGGATTATCGGAGAGGATAAGAAGAAAAATTTTTTCCAAGTACAACATTAGAACCTGCTTCAGATCCGGTAACACTGTCCGTAGCAGCCTCATGAAAACCAGGCCACCAAACGCGAACTGCGATTCTAAGAATTGCATTTACCGGATACCCTGTGAGTGCGGAAAATCCTATATTGGTGAAACTAAGAGGCCATTGAATGTTCGCATTGCCAAGCACAAAAAACACACACAGCGAGGGGAAACCAGCAAATCAGCAATAGCAGTCCATGTTTGGACCCATCAACATAACATCGAGTGGTCCCAAGCTGAGAACATACACAGAGAGGAACATTGGTGTAGGAGAAAATTCAAGGAAGCCGCATACATGTTGTCTAAAAACGTATTCAGCCAAGCTAGCGTAGAGATACGCAACGTATGGAAACCCATCCAGGAAACTAGTGAAGCGGAAAATGGAAAGCGGGGATAGCGAAAGTGAAGAGAAAGTACTCGAACGACTCATGAATAGTCATGTCTCGGAGGAATCAGTCCAGTCATCACCCGAAGACGATTGTGTTTCATTTTTTGTTAATAATATTTTTTAGTTTTTAGCTTTTCTTATTTTTCAGATTTTTTATTTTTCAGTTTGGATGTTATTTCTTTGTGATTTCGGTTAGTCTTTTTTAATTTTTTTCAGACAATATTATAACAATATTAGACAATGGGAATCTGAACTAATGAAATACGTGATTTCATATCGGTTATGAATTACCTTTATTCTTTTTTCATTATATTGTGAATAATTCGTAGCTTTTTCATTTTTGTACTAATTGAAAGTATTTTCATTTTTTGTTGTACCATACAATTACAGCTGAAAGATGTAAATGATCTATTTCCAATAAGTTATTTATGTCCGAAATCTGATATACCTGAGTTTTTTATGGAACCAAAATATATATCTGGTCGTTAGGCTTTTATGTGAAACACTTTCTTTCCCCTTTGACAGTCCGACATTTCGAAAACTCATGAGGCAAATGGCCAGTACCAGATATCCTTCTGTACGAGCCCAGCCTGTGAATCCTGCTAGAAGAGCGAGGTTAGACACCATCACTTAAGATAAATGGTTGAACCATGTGTGGTGCCAGAACAGAACTTCACTGATCCTAGAAGGGTAGAATCTCTAGTTACTTTTGGTTTCGAAATATTTACCGAAATATGACGATGTGTTCTCTTCGTAGCGTAGATTCGAAGAAATATGACAGACCAATACAAGTTTCCATGTGGCGTAGTGCACCAGGAGTTCTTGCCACATGGTCGTACGGTCAATAAGGAATATTATCTCAAAGTTATGAGCCGCTTGCGAGGAGTAATACGAAGAAAACTTTCAGTATTGTGGAAAAATTATTCATGGATTTTGCATCACGCTGGTGTACTTGCTCTCTCATTACTTGTTCGTGATTATTTTGGCCATTAACAACACCTTCATCGTGCTTCACCCACCGTATTCAACAGATTTAACCTCTGCGACAATAAATGAATATAATTTGAGAAAAATGAAAATTAACTTTATTTTTTGAACAGACAGTTCGACTAAAGTAGCATTCACCAAGAGGACCATGATGCAGAGATCGGAACCTCTAGAACTTCGAGCTGACGAGATACCACTTTCGACAGAGGTTGAGAGGATAAAACAGGCGAAGATAGCATCAATGCTGGGTAGATGTAATGGATGTTCCTAATTAAGTTAAAACCCATGGTTTGTTTTAATGACTGAAACCGAAACAAGCTGCAACTACTAACAAACGAGGCAGAGAATAAAGATTTGCGAGATTGATCTGGCATGCCATGGACAGTTGAGAAAATAGCAGTGGACCATCAGAAGACACTCAATAATCACAGGCAAAGGAAAAACTGATAAGTATTCTATGGAACATCGAATACTCGGAAGAGCCATGAGATACCAAAATATGTTCTTTTGGACTAGACCAGGACAGGAGTCAATGAAAACATGTAGGGTACAGGGGAGAATCTCCATAAGGGAACATAATTACTGAGCATTGTTTATTTAGACGACACCTGAACAAAATAGGGCTGAATAAGGAAGATCTCAGCTGAAGACAAATTCGAATGTGAGGCACTGAATAACAGGGAGACAAGTCAGACATCTCCCAAACCGCAGAAAAATAACCATGAAGTTAAAGGTGTTGCATAAGGAACTCCTACATTTCTCATAAATCGGTTTTATGGAAGCAACCTTCTCTATATATTGTGATTTCTTAGCAACCGAAACCAAACAGTTATCACGTCCATCACTACCTTGACTCAATGAACGTCCTCCTTCACCGGTTTTGACGATAAACAGGAAAATCAAAACGCCTCCGATGTGCAATTCGTTTGAAATATCGCAGATAATCCGCATTTGTTTATCGGAGGAAGTGAAACGCTACCAAGGTCAACGGTAATTTCAAGAAGCGTAAAATTTTTATAAGTATTCTGACATTGACACAAGCCTTACACACTAGACTATAGACGTTACCCGTTATTTTTAGTGTATATGCGATTATTGGTTCGGGTGGGAGTATATGGTTGGCGCGTATTTTTACAAGGAGTAGGTAATTTGGAAAAAAATAAAAGACGCCACAATTTAAATCGAGGAGAACAATGTAACCGAGGACAATTTGCACCAGCCTAAAATTAGAACGGGAAACATGAGTGCAGCGCTGGTTTTGGGATGTACCACGTTTCGATAGTGTGATCACCACCAGCAGACTAGAACTAAGAAATACGTTTGAAGCAACATGAAGAAACATGATAATAATGATATAATAAATAAAAAGGTTTATTCACGCTCGTCGAAAAGTGTATTACAGTTCTGGTGATTTGGAAGAGTGCTTGTTTTGGATTCATTTCACGTCAGAGGTTCCAGTTTTACCTTTCATTTAGAGTCTAATTAAATTGCCGAAAAATGAAATGCGTGAAATCCTTGTCAAATCGCTAGTATACTTTTTCTGTAATCGTTAAAATTAATGACACCATTAAAATCGGATGTTATTGTGTACAAATTTAACTCGAAGGATATTTCGAAAATAAAAATGCCTATTTGACTTGGTGGCTCGGTTTGCACTCAGACAGCTTGACTCTAGATTCGAAATGAATCCAAGAAATGACGTCAATGTTGTGACAAATGTAAATTAGTTATTATGATCAGGTGGCGACACTACCAGAAAGTTGCTTCGATGCCGTCCTTTCCAAAACATATAAATTTTCATCTGTCGCTTGTACTGTTGAACTTTGATATATATGTTTTATAGCGATGCAATAAACATCACAGACCGAACGGCTAATACTTTCAAGAAATCAAATTTTTGGGAGATGACGTCTTTCAAAATCCAATTTATGGTGTATCATCATCAGTAGCAATATTGAAATATCATTTATTTTCTTTGAAGTTGCAGTGACGATCACTGTAATCATTATTGATAATAATAAGTTGGACATTGCAAATACTTAAAAAATAACGAAAATCAGTGACAGCATTAAAATAGTTTTCAAGGAAAGAAAACATTATGAGAAAAAAATCGAAGCTAATCTAAGGTACAGGCGGTGAAATAGGGTGAGTTTTGTGGATAAAATTATCTTTTACGATTTTCACTGAAACTGCGCCTCCTACTGAAAACATTTCTTCATGAAGGGTGTAGGTATTATCAATATATACAACTATTGAATCAATCAATTTTCCAAATAACCTGATATTTTTTAACAAACCGGAACTGATTCCTGATGAATGCAATATTCACGAACTTCAGTTGCAAAGAATGTTGTTTTTCATTATCGATCTACTTCTCAAGTTCCCTCTAATAGTCTGTAATACTGAGGTCTCAATCTCAATTTTGCAGACAGCCATATTTCGAATTTAGAATATGTGAGCGGGTCAGATTCAAATGAAAAAATATACTGAATTATCATAACATTTTATTTATTTAATTATGTATTATATAATATACGGTTGTTAAAAATCATATCAAAGTTATGAAAGAGGGTAATTATTTTGAGCTCGAGGTTCCAGATGCCTGACTTCCCTTGTTTTTCGCAAGTTTATTGATGTCAAGTATCATATTCTTTGTAATTATTTCAAGAATTGATTGGAGATGTTAATTTGTAAGTCTTGTGCGATGTTTCTTCTTATTTACTCTAATTTAATCATATCTAGTTAACAGAAAACAATTCGTCGAATATAAATCTGTCAAATCGGCTCAGTACGTAGTTACCTCTGGGGTACCACAAGGTTCTAATCTCGGACCTCTTCAATTTTTACTAATGACTTGGCAACCTCTTTGAATATTTCTAGCCCACTATTTGCAGACGACCTGAAACTATGTTATAAAATCGACGACATTACTAACTGCCAACGTGTACAACATGAATTAGGTGTTATTAAACTTTGGTGTATCCAAATGTGAAATAATATCATTTACAACAAAAAAGCGAACTTTAGTGAACGATTATTCAATCAACAAAACTACAATCAACTGCGTACATTAGTTAAAAGATCGTGGTATAACATACGACAGTAAATCAACATTTACAACACATATAAGGAATATGACTGCTGATGCAAATAGGATGCTTGAATTCATTTACAGAAATGGCAAAAACTTCAAAAGTATTGACACTTTAAAATTTCTATATTTTGCGTATGCCAGATCTAAGTTAGAGTATGGCTGTATGTTATGGAATCCAGTTTACAACTACCAAAAAACATCTATTGAGAGCGTGCAAAGGAAGTTCCTAAAATACTTAACTCCAGGTAGTACAAACCCTTATAATATTGTGTATAAAATGTAACAGCTTTATCCTATTCGATTCTTTTATCAAAATAATGTCCGATTGAAGAACAAAATTGGGAATTCCATTTCATTCATTTTGTGGAAGTTTTCAAAACGATTGTTGAATTTCGTTATCAGATTTTGCAGAAGTTGAGAATATTTATCCAATTTTTTTGTTCACTGTGCCAAATGATTTTGAATGAGGAAAATGTGTGTGTGTGTTTTCTGTTAACCAGTTATCACACCCCTATGAACAACAACCCTCAGAAGTCGAAACTTGTGCGAGCTAAGGACTAACGAGGTCTTACCTTTTAATGTGTGATTTCAAACACGGGTTGGACGATAGCAAGTGAAAATCGAGCGTTCAGCCTGGTGCTTGAACCATCGACTCACACATCGGCCGATTGACTGAGT
>WOGP01005526.1:0-13074 GCA_015342065.1 Leptinotarsa undecemlineata | reverse complement strand
GTAGTTAATTACAGGTAAATCCCATATTGGACTGCAGGTATACAACACAGGTAACAAATTTGAGTATATAAGTGTCTCTTACGGTGGCCTTCGCGAAAGTTTTGGAAGGTGCAGCGATATTACTGTTGTTGCGCAGCTTCTTCGGCCTTCTTGGGTTTCTCTTCGTGGAGGTGCACAAGTGAGGGAGCTTTTCTGCAGGGGCAACCGGTTCCTTGCCTTTATTCAAGGCGTAGCTCTTGGCGCCCGCCGCAGGAAATGCCAATGCTGTTGTAGGTGATGATCTGCTATGTCCAGCCTCATTCCAAGCGGTAGATTGGGGTGGACATTTCTGTTCATACTCTGTCGGCTGCCGGCACGATTCCTTACACCTTTGCTTTGCTATGCTGGTCCACGGGGGCATGTTTTGCAATGACTTTTGGGGGGTTTTTGTTCTCCTCACGCTACCTATTTTCGCCACTGACCAGGAGTCCAGCGAACCCGTCCGTTAGGCCACATTGGCTTCCCGGACCCCTGGTCGTTCCCCTAACCGCCACCTGGGGACGCGCCCGATAGGTAGCCCAACCCACGGGATATTATTCAGTAACAGGGAGTTATTCAATTCTAATTGATCATTCGGTAAATTACCTGGATTCCTGAATATTTATTTTCAAACATTTCAGAATATTGAGATTTAAACTCTTCTCTTGTGAATGTAACACATCATACTCTTTATTGAAACTCATGTCTTTCTGATAAAAGGTGGTTTCCAAATGTGGAATTGGTCTTTCTATTTATAAAGCTACGTCGATGGTCTTTAATTCTTTGGGAAAATATTCTTCCTGTTTGATCAATATAGAATTTTGGGGTAGAGCCACAAGTCAGCTTGTATAATCCCTATCTATCCGACACCGAAGTTTTGCCTTTATTGTTTTTAATAACTTTACTTAGAATATTATTCGCTCTGTAAGCAACGTTTACGTATTCTTTCTTAAAAAATCGGGTAATATTATTGGTTGATTCACCCAAATATGACAATGTTCTATAACTGACATATCAGTATGTTATCGCATCTTGAATTTGGGTAGACTTGGTCCATGACTTGCTTTTGTAGTTTTTTAGGAAAGAATATAATATCTACCTCATAACCGTTGTTCACCGCGATTTGTTTGATCAAACTCAGCTCTCACTGGAAATTACTCTCAGACAGTGTAATATTTAATAGTCTGTGAAGCACACCTACTATTGAATATAGCAACTTTATGCCGGTGAGTATTATATGAAGGAATTATGTATGATAATGTCCGTGTAAGGGGGTTTGTGGAAAATTTGTAAATTCATCTTCATTTCTATTTTCCGTTATGGTTGAGTTAAGGTATTTTACTGGATTAGTTACCTAGTTCTCAGTGGTAAATTTTATTCACGGGTGGATTGAAATGACATATTCAATGAACTTGCCTAGTTGCCTATCTGTAACAGTAAAACAGACTTAATCGCTGCTTCAATATTCCCAAATGAAAAAAAAGCCAGCGATTCAAACACACCGTTCTCTTTGAAATCACAAAAAGCTAATCCGGCACTGTTCAACTGTTTGCATAACAACTCACTAACGACTTGAAAATTACGATAAATCCATATATTTCATTAGTACCCATTCTTCTCCTACTTCAATAAACATCAAACTTTTGTTACCGACCACAGTAAGCGACCGTCCTTGTTGTACAAACGGTTTGTTGTACATATTTTGCATCAGTTGATCAGTGCAGTTCTTGAGAGAGTAAAGAAACACATCGCCTATTGAGACGATCAGTGTTTACAATTTACAATGCGGTGTTCTGTAATGTTTTGGATGTGTGCATTTGATTTACGGTGGTGGTGATAATTCCGAAACAAAATGCTGGGATATATTTTTCTATTCGTTACTTCAATAATGGTAAGTACTTACATACTTCTTTTCGACGAGCTTTTCTGCGGTACATATTGGGAACTTCCTGGGCGGTTACCTGCCCTGTTATATTAGTACGGGGGCTCACCGCAAATTGAGATAATCATTTTTATTACACACGAAAAGTTAGTTGACCTAATATATGCAAATCATACGATATGAGAATTGACAAATTGTGTAGTCTTAAGGATCAGCAACCCCTTTGCTTTCTGTGACTAAACGTCTCTATATAAATCTATAAATCTAAAAAGTATCTTAAAAAAGTAATTTATTTTTATTGTCCTGACGAAGGTAATAAATTTACCGTGAGCTTGACATATAACAAAGAGTATTCCCTGCAACAGTCGTACCAATCTGAGTGCAACTCCACGAAATAAATTGATTTACATTAAAGACAGTCACGACTTCTTCTATATATAGGTATGAATATAGGAATAACGTAGGGAGGTTGAATCGGTTATAGCAGTTAGAGGCAGATAATCATGCATCTATTTTTTTGGTTCCAGTTTTCGAAGCTATTATTGTGTCTTCATCGGGAAATGAAAGTGAGGTTAAAAGGAAGCTAGCAAAAATGTAACATAGAGGATCCTCATAAATGTATGTCAATAATAATGTTTTTTATATGAATAATGTCTGACAACCATTGTTTAGTAATTGCTATATCGCAAAGACTCAGGATTTGTAGAACTATTCGGAAGTTGCCTATTTCAATTCACGAAAAAATCTTTCATTACGCGACCTTTCATGAGATATTCTCCAAAAACTAAAAATGAAAATCACATTGAGAAACTTTTTGTGCTGTTTCATATCTGTTATGATTTGATCTGAATCAGTTTTCATTGCGACCTTTCATTAATTGAATTCCTATTTAAAGTTTTTTTCAGAACAGACATACAGTTTTTCATCAATCAGTAGTAACTATCACATCAAAGGATGTAACTATTTCTGGGTGTTCCTCTTCGAAAAAACATCGTTAATGTCAGGTCATACAATTCCATGTCCAAAATATCTCATAAAGTAAAGACAAATATTTTCAGTGTTGAATGTCTCTTGAGAATTTGCAGATAGATATGAATACTGTTGGGGTATTCACATGATCATCTCAAATATGACCCTGTGACATTACCTATATCTCAATGTATGTTCAATTGTTTCTCAAACACATTTTCACTTTCACAATGGTATTTTCGAGACAGAGTTGAAAAATATTCATAGTTGACGTAAGTCTTCAGTCTTCAAGTTATAGGTAAGAAGAATAGTATTATCTGGTAACTGAAAAAAAATTGATCATTGAATGGAAATTGGTTTACACCAGATCACAACAAACATAAAATACCTAAGAAGCACCTATATACCAAATTTCAGCATCCTTAGACTTACCAGTACGGAGAAACAGAGATGAATGAAAGAGCGTTAAGTGATTGACATTCGCATTTATAAGATGGGTAGATACATAGATAGATAGATACCTAGATAGATAGATAGATAGATAGACACTGTACACAGTACACTGCTCATTGACAGTCTGAAATTAATTCTGAATTACTATAAAATGTCCCAGATAACAGGTAACATTTCAATTTTGTTTTGAATCTGAACAGGATTGGCTGATTCTTCGAGTCCTGTATCATGTTGAAAATATTTGCCGCAGCATATTTTGTGGACATTTTATAAGTCGAGTAGTTAAAAATTTCAAATCTGAATTTATTTCTTTGACCGCTTGGATAGTGGTGGACAACCGCATTTTGAATAAAATGGTTTTTATGAATGTAGGCAAATATTGATAATTTATATAAATAGATAATCGTGAATGTCAATATTCTCTTTTCTTTGAAAACATCTCTGCAAGACTCTCGAAAACCCAGATGGAATATCAATCGTATGATTCTTTTCTGTTCTATGAAGACTCTGCTGCTACCAGTAGCGGGACCATAAAATATAATATTATGAATGGAAGAATATACCAACGCACAGTAAACGCTCAGGAGACCTTCTTCATTTAAACATTTCTTTAAATTTCTTAGCGCAAAGAAGTGCTTATTCAAGATGGAACATAGTGACTCTATGCATTTGTCGCATTTGAGGTTTTCGGCGATTATTGTACTCAAAAACTTGGAGCTACTATGAAATGTGATTGATGAACTGTTAATATACAGGTTTTCACCGATGGCTCTTTCCATACTCGATATGTGGAATTGAATAGCAACAGTCTTTCAGTAGTTATTATAGTCGAATTTATTTGATAGGTTTTTTGTGTTTGCTTTTAGTTCACCTCTGTTAGGGCCAGATATCAAAATTGGGGAATCAACTGCGAATAAGTAAACCTTTCCATCTTTCACATGTTTGGGAAGGTCATTTACAAATAACAAAAAATTCAGTGGGCCCAGGACGCTACCCTGAGGAACTCTTGAGTCCACTAAGAATTCATCAGATGTTTTGTCATTCACTGTAACTATCAGTTTCCTCCTTTCTAGGAATGAACGGAATCAGTTCTCAATTTTTCCACGTATACGGAGTTCATAAAATTTTGTCAAGATGAAACTGAAGTTAAGAGTATCGAAGGTTCAGGATGAGTCGAAAAATAATCCAATGACCAACTCACCTGCCTCCATCTTATTCTGTATCAGCTGAATCAAATCTCTAGTGAAGTTTCAGTAGAATATCCTCCTCTGAAACCATGTTGGTTTGGGCTAAGTATATTGAACATTTTATGTATTGGTCCAGCCTATGTGCCATCCCTTTCTTCAATTCCTTTGACAATATACTCAATAATGCAACTGGCTTATAGCTGACTAAGGAATGTCTGTCATTTTTTTAATAGATCAGATATTTTTAACCGACTTGGAAATTGACCCAGTTCAACTGATTTATTCAAAGTATACGCCAAATAAGGTGCAATTTCTGTAGCCCACTTTTTCATTAGGTGAACTGGATATTTATCTATTCCAGTAGATTTTTTATTCTTTAGGTTTTTTATTATAACTTCTATTTTTGACGATAGAAAAGGATGAAAAAAAAAGAATTCATTTTTGTAATAGATGCATGGGTCAAAAATTTCAAAATCAATACATTGTTTGTCATTAGTAATTATATAATCAATGGTCGAAGCACTAGTGTCACCCCTTGTGTTTGCAAAACGAGTATGAGCAATATGAGATTCGAGAATATCACACAAAATATTTTTAGACATTGAAACCTGCATAAAATGTGTGTTTAGATCCCCATAGGTGAGAATGTGTTTGAATTGCTGATGGATGATATCGAGAATCCTGCAGAATTGAATGAAAAATATGTCTATGTTTCCGATATTTGAACGGTATACACTCATTGTACAGGTATCAGTTTTGAAAGATATGGCACTATATTCTAATACATTTCAAGAGATAACTGTTAGACTTGTTTAATTCCTTTATATAGATTGCTTTGTTGATTTTGGTAAGAATAACAACGCCACCATGACGTCTATTGATCCTGCAGTAGTTGATAACTATATGGTGGTTCCATATTTTAATAATACCTATTTTTTCATAGGTTTGCCAGTGCTCAGACAATAGTGAAGTATCTGGTTGTTGCTCCTCCAGGAATGCGTCTAGTATATTCAGTTAATTAATGATTTTATTAATGAATTATTTTCAAAGGATGACCTACTTCACTTGAAACCTGTTCAGGTTCACTCACTCGTGTAGAGTTCGAGAAACAGCAAACCCAATACCTTTTTGATTTCAACGGAAAATTGATTTCTTTGGAAAACAACATTTCCAATGAGGAACAGTATGATCCAAATATTCACAAGTTCATTGCACGGATACCTGTGGTATTTGTGATTGACTAATGTAGTATTTTCTGGTATGAGTTGGACAATTTGTCAACCAGTCTCTGCAGTTGGTATTCATTTTAGGTAAATCGTACTTATCTGTTTTTAGGTGGGTTTTGTCTGTTTGTATTCCAAAGAATCAGATCTGTTCATTTATGGTATTTTGATCATTCAAAGAAGAACTGAACATTTTTGTGAACCAATTGATATAATTGATATCAAACGGAATTACTGCTTTTTATCTCTGTACACTACCCAAACTTCATGCTTTTTTATTTCTCAGCTTCCACAATCAAATATTTCTTCAAATTTACCGATGACAATCATCGGTGAATCGTCAAGATGAATAAACCTCTGAAGAAGCCAGCCCCTCGTGCTGACGAAACGTAAGGATGCAGTTCCAAACTACGACGGCCTAAAAACCCGAATGAAGATAGTAACACTGGAGCTTCACAATTGTTGTGAAATTGAGATTTTAATACTATTGCAAGAGCCATAGTAATTTTATGGCTGTATATGCAGGCCTGTATGTACAGGCCATTTTTTATCAGCTCACCAGAAACGGTGAAACCTTCAAAATCGCATAAATTAGACAAAAGTTTTCTATTTTGAGAAACTTTAATATTTTTTTCATATCGAGAATATCAGTAGTTTTTTTTGAAAATGTAACATGTGAAAACTTTTAAGATACACCTTATATAGTTCGCGATCAGTAAAATTCGATAATAAAACAATAAATCAATTCGCGTGAATGCGAGAATTATCAGAAAAAGGGATATTTCGAAAGTTGAACAACTATCGATAGATAAATATTTTTATTGCGAGTTTTATAGCGACATTAATGATACTGATTTATTTCTCCGGTCATGAAAATATAATTATAAGTTCGCAATCATTTACTCATTGAAATTTCATTTTCAATGACAGTATATATTTGTTTGGATTATACCGTCATTTACGATGTAGCGAATTTCTTGGTAGCCTCTTTAATAATTAAATCGCCTTACAAACATCCGATGTGGAACCATTTATATGTTCAATTGGATAAATTATCATATACATATTGAAGTGAAGAAAAAAAGGAATGCTATTAGGTAGTTAATATGTTAATGTTGGAATTATTCATGTCTTCAGATTACACTGCTTGAACTGGATTTTTAATCACAGAATCATAAATAAAATAACATAAACATAATAACGAAAATATAGCAATGAAGTTTCAAAACATCCTTTTCTGTTTTGAAACTCACTTTGCCTTCATAATTTGTAGTCTACATTATTCGAAACTTTGTTTTTTCGATAATCTAATCCTAGAAGAAGTTGTGAAATACTGACAATCCTACAAAGTTTAAGACACACTGACACCTTTCCACAAGTTTCCTACAATGAACACATTAAATCGTTGTAATAATTCAATATTATTTTCCGATTCAATATTAAAAATTATAAAACTACACCTCATGTAACCAGAGTAACCAGGGGTCTGAGTTATACTAAATGAAATAAATTGACTTCCTTCAAAACAAATAAAACTCACATGAATATATTCCAAGTAAAAGAAATTGAAAATCACACAATTTTTCACTCCTCCATTGATATATTAAATATTTTCAAAAGGTCCTACTCATCAAACCACTACTGATGTGGAAGTTGATCTAAGTCTATCAGTGACAATAAGTCCACGGTGAGGCACGTGAAGAGTATGTGTTCTACTAATAGGGCCTGATATTACCTAATGAAGTATCAATGTTGAGAAGCAATGGTACATTTTTCTCAATCTAGTGAGGATCTGATCAGCGGTCAGTCTATGACTACTTCTGTAAGGTAGGTGACCAACACAAAGTGTAGCTTGCGAAGAACTTCTGAAATTCATTTCATGGAAGCGCCCTCCCATTTTTACAACCCATTATAATAGGGGAGCCCACGATGCAAAATGGGAATTTACTCGAGGGTCATAGAGACATATTAGATTGCAAAGCTTGGATGATAAGAAGGAAATAACGTTATATAATGCATACCTTTTCATCGGTGGGGGAAGCGGCTATAGATTTTTGAATATGTAAAAAAATACTGTTGCATGGACATAATCGAACGCATCAAATATTGATAGCGTCAATGTCCTACGTATTTTTAATAATGTTCTTATGTTAATCTGATCGTTTGCATGATGCGAGTGGTTGTACGTAAGGGTTGAAAGTGAAATGAAAAAAAAAAGTAATCGAGCGCGTCAGATTTTCTAAGGTGGTGATAAGTGCAACAATAAAAAGCACTCATTCAGTAATATGACGATTTCCATCTGACGCAAACTCGCGGCCATTATTATAATGCGCAAAAAGAATTCGCCTTTTTGAAATACTCATGCGCGTTAGATTAAGATATATATCATTCATCTTTATGTTCTAGACGTGCTGTCTTTAAAACTGACGATTGTCTAGAGGTATTTGCCTAATCTGACAATTTTTTTTTCAATCATTGAACTTAATTAATTGAAAAGCTCAGGAAATAGCATGCAAATAAGTAAGTGTATGTTTTTTTAAGTAGAATACTTGTATTTATAAGAAAATAATTTTTGAAATATTCTCAAAAAAAATTATTATATTCAATTGAATTATTAATCATCATCTTCATCAGGAACGAGTCTCTGTGATTAGCTGTGATGACTTCATGGTAACAGAATTCAGAATAGGGATGGAGTGAGAGAGTAATAGATAGAGAATCAGTGAAAGAGGAATAAAAACTTGGAGAGGGAAATATAAGTATCACACACAATTTTTCTTATTTCGGCTTGCGGAAATCGTCAGATTATATATTTTTCATTATCCATGAAATATTTTCTTCAAAATAAAAAAAAAATTTGCTACGCTCGAGAATGTCAAAATGCGTTATTTTTTTACAGCTTTGCTGCCCTCCCCTTTCTTTACGTCACTCTCAAATTGTCAGATTACTGGAATATACGCTTTTTAGCATGTAATTAACTCACCCTACCTTAATCTTACGCGCTCGAGAATTTCTGATGATCAATTTTTTTTATTAATCTGATCCATTATGCTTCGCGGGGGGCCTTATATGACGCTCATATTTGGTGGAGGTACTTAACCAGGTACAAGGTATCCCCCTGTATATTAATCTGCCGCGCTTTAGTAAATCCCGAAATTCCCGCTTGGGCTCCCTTATTCATAGGAATGCAGGCATGTTACGTCTCGCAAATAAATTGAATGTAATAATCGATATAGATTGGACAGATTCTCGAACAAATTTGAAGAAAAAAGTCATTCTACAGCTGGTGGCAATGTCTTTGTAGAATCATCACACTTATTAATCGACCCCATCATTAACTGAGTGTTTTGTAGTGTATTATATTGTAATTAATAAGGTCATCCTTGTAATTAGTATGTTAGGGTGAATAAATATCGTATGTAAAATGTATTCTTTGGGAATTTCCCGGAAGCATTATTTATTTTTATTATAGAATGGATAAGGAAATGCATTGAAATCAAAACTCCAACTTTATGATATAATGATCTGTGTGTATGAAATACTCAAAACCCTAAATAAAAAAATGAATCCTTACCTTCTTTGGTCGTCGCAAATGTCTCCCCAGGCTCTACCTGTGTGTGAAACAAACTCGGTTTAATGAAAATCTTCGAACTGTACGTAACTTTCTTTTTCGGAAAATACGGATAGTACTGACCACTCGGGTCTGTCACAAACACTATCACCACCATTCAACATAGCACATTCTAGTCAAAAATATTTTCATTCAAACATGTTATTAGAGTTTTTCACTACCTTGCACCAGTGTTAGTATATATCCATATTATGTCAACAGTGAAACTTGTAGGTTCACCGCTCTTGATCATTGTCCGACAAATGACAATCGATTATTATTCAAGTACCAATAGGCACAGGAACAAGTCCCAATTTGGATTGAAATTACCATCTCGATTTGGTGTCTTTCTCAATCAATGGACTGAATAGAGGACATCGGATTGATATTTCTGCAATGGATATTGAGGTTCTAGCATTTCTGTTATTTGAAATGACTTCAGTGTGGGTGTGCTTTTTCTGAATATGCGGGCTCGACTCAACAACTTTGCAATCTAAGAATTGAGAAAAGAACATTCCTTGAAAAACATTTTTTGTGTATTCACTCTTTCTTGATATTTTCGTTTTTTTTAATCTACAATCTAAAAATGAGTGAATTCAAATCAGCGCCAGCGGAGAACGCCCCTAGTGTTGAAAACAAACTGAAAAGTTTATCTCAAAAAGTTTTTTCAATTGAACGTTTGAAGTCTAATTGCTTATAAAATATAATAAACAATAATAATAATGGTGTTTATTTGCATAATAAAATAAAATCTTACAAAACAATGTAACACATGTAAAAAACAAAAAAAAAACAGAAAAATCACAGAAGCAGTTTAAACTGCTTGTACGTGATATAATTACACATCCAAGTGAATTCATATTTGGGTTTTTGATTAGTTGCATGTAGAGTAAATTTCGCACATCGGTAAATGACATAATCAGGAGGTACCCTTTTGGTTTCAAATACTCACATAGAATTCATCATATGACTAAAAATATTGTCTTGAGAATCCACTCAGTTAAAGAGTTTTTGAGTTTCCTAAATTTTTTAATATTCTGAATCTCATGAGGTATTTGCTTATATATTCTTGTTGCCAGGTAATTTACACTTCGTTGTCCAATCGTTGTGTCATATTGGGGAATCTTTCATGTATTATGAGCATGTTCATAAACTTGTAATATATTTTTTTTATTTTCAATAAGTAATAATTTTTTCTTACAGAAAAGTTGTCTGATATCCATGATTTGAGCTTCTTTATATACAAAATCACTGCTATAGTCTTGGGAAATATTATTTTTAGAATCCATTTTTGAACCATATTTACGTTTTCTGAACGTGAGTGAACAAAACACCCCCTACCGACTTACCATAAATTTCTTGAGATATCTAAATTTCGGAAAACCCCTCTTAAATTTTGAAGAAGTTGTTGCATATGTAAATCCAGCATCAGATATCGATCTATCGTGACACCAAGGTATTTCACCGACGTTGCTGAAGGAATCTGGTAATGTAGGACATATATGGTGAGTATCAAGTTTTTTGGTAATTAATAGTTATTTCATTGAATTAGAACAGTTTGTTTCATATTTTGCTAAGTTGAAGAAGTGTATCATCGGCGAAACTGATAGTTTGACCAGTGGTATTTAAAGAAAACAGACTATTCACATAGATAGTGAAAAGAACTGGCCCCAGCACAGTGCCTTGAGGAACATCATAGGCCTTCTCTCTAAAACCGTACTAAAATTCCGACAATATGTTTAATTTTTTCAAAAACTTGGTCAGTCTGATTTTTATTAATCATTCCAACATTTTTGAAATATTGGACAGTAAAGAAATTAGTATATAGTTACTGATTATTAATTTATCTCCATTTTTATATAAACGTTTTATCAAAACGTTTCAAAAATTTTGTCCTTTTTTATGATTCTACTTTGAACTGTAATATCTCTGTGAATCCTTTTTCAATTTGATTGATAATCAGGGCCGTTTTTCCTGGCCCTGGTTTGGCCGAAAATCGCTCGACATCATGATGATGATGATGAAAAGAGGCATGAAAAAACAATTAAAAAAAAAAGAACGGCATAATTACATAGGTAATAAAACTCTCTACCGGTCAGTTTAGAGCACTGCACAGTAGAATGGATAATTATTGAGATATAGAGCTACAAAAAGACATAATATTGAAAAGGACAAAACTTTTGAAATAACCTGATATAGTCTTCAGCATACGCTGAGGTGGAATTTCAATATGATCGAGGTGGTCGCAAACGTCCCTGGAATTGAAGTTACAAACATCTGCAAATCTCAAAATGGCTATTATTGTATTTGAAAGTTTTTATCTTATGGGGCTCAGTCAATACAGTTGAATGATTTCGTGCATATATTTCGAAACAACACTTTTCAGATTATGGGTTAACTTCCTTCTAATGACCTTGATTTTGACCTTTAGTCACATTTTCAATGCCAGTTGAAGCAATAAAACCCATTCATTCCCCTTACAACATAACTATGATAACGATATAATGAATATATGTACAATTGAAACCTCTATTGTGAAATGAATCTATGGAAAACACTTCTACCACACCAGAACTAAAGTACTATCTCTCGACGCGCGTTTCACGCGTCAGTCATCCAACAATATATGGAAAATGAATGAGTTTAGTAACAAAAAAGCAAGTTGACCTTCAAGTCACCTTGAAAACGTTAGCACAAGTCATAGTCAAGGTTATTAGGAGAAAGTCTACTGATATTTTCTCAATATTCAAATTCGATTAGCGATTTTTTATTTTTTTGTTGGTACCCTCGTCTCGAACATATGTTCACAATTGCAGCTATTCAGTATGTTTAGTTTGTTGTTATTTAACGTGTTATTATCAAAAATTATCAAAAATGTTGCATCGAGTTATGTGTATAAATGAAATTAACTGCTCAGGTGTGGACAGAGGCATAAAGTGAGTGTACTCTGTGTCAAAAAAATGTTTACAGGTGGTATAAGTAAGGCGTAAGGCAGCGAAGTTCATTTAAAAATTGCTGCATTTTGGCAAAAAAAACGTCGCATATTCAATATTCATCTCTCAGGAATCGTTCGTTGAATGACGTCAAAGGCGAACCAGATTGCTTAAAATGGTCATAACAGGTGATGAATCATGGGAATATGGTTATGGCATCAAAACCAAAGTCCAATTCTCCCAATGGAAGAGCCTAGATGAGCAAAGACGAGAAAAAACGCCAAGTTCGATCAAATGTGAAGGTTTTGCTGACTGTTTTTTTAGATTGCCATAGCGTAGTGCATCAAGAGTTCTTGCCACATTGTATATGAAGAAAAATCCGGTATTTTGGTAAAACAATTCAAGGACTTTGCATCATAATAATGCACCTGTTCACTCGTCATTACTTGTTTGTAATTTTTTGGCCAGAAACAACATCATAATCACAACCAAGCCACCGTACTCGCCAGATTTGTCCCCCTGGTACTTTTTCTAGTTCCCAAGATTGAAGATACCTACGAAAGGGCGGCGTTTTACGACGATTTAGGAGATGAAAACCGAATTGCTGAAAGAGTTCAAGGACATACCAAAAAGTGCATATCAGGATTGCTTCAAGGATTGAGAAAAAGGCTGGCACAAGTATAATATATCTGGAGGGACTACTTTGAAGGAAACAAAATATAAATTGATTAAAAAATGAATAGTTTTAGAGAAAACTAAAAATTTATATCATTTTTTGAAACAACATTTAGGAACGAAG
>WOGP01005525.1:0-13075 GCA_015342065.1 Leptinotarsa undecemlineata | reverse complement strand
TAGGCTGCTTTCACCTTTCACCTATCCTCTCTTTCCTCTTTCCGCTTCATTGGTTTTGGCGGGAGATGGCCGTTTGGTGGGAGTTGGTCGTTTCCCGCTTGATAAGCGATTTCCATATGTTACGTATCTCTACACTAGCTTCACTGAATGCGTTGTTAGACAACATTTTTTTAATCTTTATTTTTATTTTTCATTTCTAATAATAATATTTTTATTTTTTCAGCTTTTATTAATATTTCAACAATTTTTAATTTTTTGTTTGTAGCTTGTATGTTAATTCCTTGTAATTTTCAGTTTTTTGTGTTTCGTAAAATTGTTTATTCGTTTAATCTTTTTATTTTTTCAGGGATTTCAAATCAATTTATATTATTTTAGACAATGGAAGTCCGAACTGATGTTATACATGTAATTATAATCCAGTCCAATCCATTTCCCTGCTACGTTGCCAATGTTTCCATCCAGTTGAATTGTGGTAACTGAGCAGCCGTCAACCAAATCAAGATCAGAACACGGAATGCTGTGCGGACAGATTGGTGGAATGACACGAGTACAGATAAAGTTCAGTGGCGGACTATGACAATATTAGTGTGGGAACTCATACTTGCAAAATCAATTGGAGACTATAGTTTTTTCTAACTTTCATAGAACATGTAGTTTATAATTGATGTTTATAATCATATTTTGAACCCTTTGTTTTTTTTAAATTTATTCAAAATATTTTTATTAAGTTGTAAGTTTCATTCGAATTTTGATTTGTTTTTTTTTGTTTTTCGTTACCACCCAGAAAGCGAGGGTTCAGCTTCATCGTGGAGGCGAGATGTGTATACAAATACATGGATTGAAATCAATCAATCTCAACTTCAATATTCTGAAATGAAATTATTCAGTATTCACAATTCTATTTTTTATTATTTCAAGTTCACAGACATCAAAACTGATACGATTACAAGATATGCTCAATAGGGATGCAGATCAAACATTATATCTTAGTACGGCGACCGGGGGCAGAGTTACAACCTCAGCATATGAATGTTTATTAATATTGAGAGAGGTCAAAGTCATCAACAGGTATTAAGAATTCATTTGGTGTTTATTGATCACTCTTCAGAAACGGTTCCAAAGCTTTCAGGAATACAATGCAAATTATTTTTTTCGTGACTATTCATTCGATAGGTTACATTTATTTTTCGCATTGAGACGAATCACTCATTTTATATTTGAAATATGCAATTGTCTTCATGACCGTGAATTTGCCTAGTGTAGAACACCTGTCAGTTTCTTCCTGAATTGTAACTAGTCTCAAGCCCCAGTTGAATGGGGCAAAGAATAAAATGTTACAAGATTTGTCTCGGACACCGACGCTCAAAATCCCTGCATGCTCGCGGCTACGCTCGAAGTGGAGATGGTCGTGGGTATTCTACAGGTGAGCGTTTAGGTGATTAAGAGTCACCTTATCTGTACAAAAAAAAGTGGGCGCCACCTAGTTTCCTTCCACAGCAGGTTCTATCTAAGCTTCTTTCTAAAAAACTAGGAAAACAGAAAAGGAAAAGCCAATTCCCAAAAATATAACACTGTATATTCAAATAAAATTCCAAGGGACAACCAGTACAGTTAAAAACAAAAAAATGCAATTGTTCATGTCGTGCCACATCGCAAAGTTTACACAAATGACTCACATGTATCTTCAGTTGAATTACAACGAATAAAATAGTCTATATAGAACAACTAAAAATGAATTGAGAGGTTGTTTATTCCTCTCGGTACTTAATGCATTAATATAAGAATCTGAACGTTCAAACTATCTACACACAATAGAAAAAAATATTGCCGATGAAACTATACCATACGGAAAGTAATACCTTGATGAAGACATCAGATTATAAGCGAACGACGGCGAATGGATCCATTAGCAGTGGTTACCTTATGCAAAATTGTATGATTTCAATAGTTCTTTGCTTTCCGCAGATATTTAACAAATTCATATTAATTATACGTACAACTCAGTTTTACGTCCTTGACAAGATAGAAATGAACTAAAGTAGGGTTACGGCCCCTTTTTTTTAAACAAAACATATATATCTGATAAAAAAAGAACTATAATGTCAGGGTGATCACCCCTCGAAAAAATATATATCTGATAAATAGACCAAAATAGGAGTATATTTCTCTTGTGTTCAAACACTTATCTGAATCCAGATGGACTCATGGTCCTAACGGGGGGATCTGTAACAGGAATAGCTGGACCTTGGAACCTCCAACAAATCATCCAGGGGTAGGGTCTTGGATCGGCACTCTCTCAAATGAAGCTTGGACCGAAAACAGCACGCATGACTTTCAGAAAAGCTTTCCTGCCCTCCAACTAGACCTCGACATTTGTACTCAGTTTCTCAAAAAAGAATATGGTCCTTTAAAAGAGATTCCGAAGCAAATCCGGCCTCCAAACGATGTATTCCGGACCTGAACATTTGCAAACAGGTTCCTCTCAAATAAACCAGGAGTGGTAAAATGATGAAAAAGGTATGTCAGGAGCTGTAATCCCCTGATCAGGTGCTGAGTGAGCAATTTGCTGCTCAAAATTCCAAAACAATCAACGACGTCTCCACAATCCACAACGCCTCACTCAAACTATAACGCAGCAATAAATCCAGATAATCCCCAACATAGGATGGTTTTAGAAACCTGCAGATATCTTCGGATATATTGCGTAACGACTTTAGTCATTCACTCTGACGATTCTTCTTCAACCTTCTCTCACCAACTCTCTCGAAAGACTTCCCGAACCTGAAACCTCCCTCTTTCTAAATCCATTTCGTGACACTTTGAGTAGTGTTACTAATGGATCTCTTTGGCATAGAGGTGCGTTTTCTTTACGAATACCAAACAACATAAATTTCGACTATATCTTAGCTAAGCAAATAAAGCAACACCCTTACTATACTAACATAGTCTAAATACAATCTAACTCCGATTATAACCAAGATTTTCAAAAAAAAAACATTAGTTTGTATCGCTGTGGGCAAACCACCTTTGTACGGAACGCACTTCCCAATATCGAAGTAGTTGGTCATCGTGATTTTAACACCAATCGCACTAAATGATAATCGAGGGGATGGTGGATAATGTATTGGGGCGAACAGGGCAGGACTTGACAGTGACCGCAATTTGTTTACGAACCTTTTTGACAGGTCACAATTTCTACACCAATGATTCCAAACAGTGCATCATAAGATAAAAACCTAGTTCTTCAAATGAGACCCCCTTTTTTAATTCTTGCATTATTCAATACAGCTCAAAAATACTTTTCTAAAAATGTAGGTCACTTGATGTTTTGATAGAGTCTTTGGAACAGAAGTATTAGGTTTTTTCATGTAAGCCTTGGAAAACAAACTTTGGCCAAGAGGCTTTGGACAATGCGGCAATGAAACAGAATGCAAATTTTCACTGGTAGCTATCAAATTTTGATTTCAGCCGTAATGACGCCCTTCAATTAGTGGTTTATGTTCAATTTTCAAGCACATTTGCAATGAAGTATGAGAATTATGAAAAACGGGATCTGATAGTTTCATACAATCCAGGGAATATGCAGAAGCAGTTAGCAATTCGTATCCTCATTCTATTTTTGAGCAGACAAGTCAAGGAAGATTTGGATTTAGTATGTGGGTAGGTGTTTTCAGGGAAAGAATTATCGACCTGTTCATTTATAATGGCACTCTCGCATCTCAGAGGTATTTAGAAATTTTTAAGGCAAAATATTGAAACCCTTGTTGATGAATTGCCACTGATGCAGCTCAGAAAATTATATTTCCAACAAAACTGGGTTTCGCTTAACAACACTTCAATTGTTACCAATATTTTGGCTGCAAATTTTAGTAACAATTGGATATCCAGCCAAAGAGCCAATCGTTGGCCGGTCAGGTCACTGGACCAAACGCCTATGGACTTTTACCTCTGGGGAAGGTTGAAAGATCATATTTTTGAAGTGCCAACTAATTCTAGATACAGATTGGAAGATTCAGTGATGCTTCTATCACTCCTACTGAACTGATTCATTCGGCAAAAAACGTTCAGAAAAGATGTCGCCTGTGTGTGGGAGAAGCCGGTAGACATACTGAACCGAACAATTTCTTTTTGTTTCGTCGCCGCGTCGTCCAAAACCTATTTGATCAAAGTGTGCATTTCAAAGTCTACATGAAAATAATTAGAAGCTCTGTACAAAACTCTGGCAAAACATCAAGTGTGGTACATTTTTGAAAAGGTTATTCTGAGCTCTATTGAAATGTGTAAGAATATACAGGGTGTCATTGAAAATATCTTTTTCCACCTGTAATTATTGATATCTTATTTGATAAAATGAGTGCTCAGGCAATATTTTTAGAGAAACAAGAAACTGACAGGAAAAAATTTACAGCAACTTATCGAAAATGCACAGTTTCGAAGAACATGATGTTACTCAGAAACTATGATTGATATCGATATGAGGTTTTGACCATTGAGATTATCATAAAATTTTATCACCTGACACAGCCATTAGATTTCATTTATCTATTTCGGAAACCAGAGTTTCTTTTTGATATTGTCCATTTTGGTCATTTCTATACAGTACTTTCCTTCAGATCAAACGATAAAAAACTCACTTTCCATTGAATTACACGAAAGTAACTATTTCTCAATCCGTTTTGACTTTAAATATTTGTAATGAATTTGAAACAGATATTATTCGAAGGACAATATAATATGATATATAAAAAAGGAATGAAGTTAATATTCATCTATACAGGGTCTTTCACGACGAGCGTTCGTTAGGAATATATGGAGAACGGTTCAAAATAAACTTGGAAATTTTTGGGTAATGGGTTTTACAAAATAGCCTCAACTGAAATATCTTCAACTTCCTTTCTCTTTCCGTTGTACTGGAAGTTTAGAACAAATTTCATTTATTTCAAATGGAACACCCTGTATTTTAATACATTTTTTGATTTCTCAGCACATTTTAGGCCCCCTTTCTATAACAATCCCTGTACCCAAATTTGTTACTTTCCGAGATATTATTTTTTTCTGTAAAATTTGAAAATATGAAGTTTCACAGAATCACACCTTAAGCATAATGTCATAAACAGGTCCATTGAATTTTCGAAAATAATTTACAGGGTGGTAGAAATTTCCACCTAAAACATAACATCGAGAAAACTGATAAAACGCGATTTTTTCAAAGGAAACCATGCATTATTCTACGACATTTTGGGAAATATTTGAAATGTAAATCATTTGGAGCAATACCAAACCAGGAGAGCCTTGAAAACAAATGAACTAATATCAGCTCTGTCGTTGGTAAAAGGTAACTCAACATGAAAATGGATGGATTGAAATAAAATACTATCAGAGAGATGAATTATACCTTTCTTTATTGATATCGAATACAGTCATTTCATTTTGTTTATATTTCTCAAGGTTAGATTTTATTTTAATTTCAGAATTCAACTTGATTTCTTTAAATTCAAATAATATTGTGGTTCATTTCAACAGATGTTCAATGACATTTCCGTTTTGTTCTAAACAAGAATATATTCTGGTTTGCATACCACTATTAGTAATATAGTAATATCTCGAAAAGTAATAACAAATTTAAGTATAGGTATTGTTATTCAAAGTAGGCCTGAAATGTGCTGAGAAATTCAAAAATGTAATAAAATACAAGGTGTTCTATTTGAAATGAAGAAGTTGCCCTAAACTTCCAGTATAACGGAAAGAGACCGGAAGTTGGGAATATTTCAGTTAAGAAGGCCATTTTGTAAAACCCACTACCACGAAATTTCAAGTTTTTATTTTCAATCGTTCTCCATTAATTTCTAACGAACGCTCGTCGTGAAAGACCCTGTATATTTAGAACATTTTTCAGTTTCATTGAAAACTATAGTATGAACAGTTTGTAGTTATTGGTGATCATTCTTAATGTATTCCATTCTCCTCGATGATCGCCACAGGCAATCAAAATTTATTCTGACAACTTCCAGTGTATCTGAAAAACTTTCCCCATACCATAACAAAAATATTATCCCTTCGCGCGCATTCTGCAGAACAAATTAGTGATACAAGAAGATAACTCACCTAATTTTATGGTCGAAATTGGTAATACAAATTTGACCAATATGCTAGGTAGTGATATACGGCTGGATGACTGGTGTAGGAATAGATAAACAAAAATAAGTTACAATGACCACAATATGTTTGAAAATACGAAGAGCACCAAAATTTCAGTGTTGTAATAAAAGCGATTTTATAAACGAAATTTACCGATACACAAATTTTCAATCCATGAAGTTAGTGGAAAAAGATATCGAATCTTGATGTCTAGTATCTAATAAGAAGTTGTTTTTGATACCAACAACATTTCCATCGTTTTACAATTTTCATCTCTATCTGAAGTACTGAATATATAGAATTGTGATATAACTTCAAAATCATCTTTTCACTTCAGCTTGTTAAAAAGTCATTATCTTTCTCTAAAATACATTTCATTTCATCACAAACGGCAGTATATTTCCACGTTAAAATCGATTAATATCACTGTACAAATTCAACCATTTACCGAATGAAATGTTTTTCATCCAGGAAATAGTCACGTAGTGACTTTGTTATTTAAATTCATGCACAATTCCTGAATATTTCCATATCTACAATCGAATAAAATATACTCTACCATTACCAAAACACGGTTCCGCTTGCAGTGAGTATTTTCTATGACGATGAAATGTGTGTGAAAGAGCCGGTAATTTTTCTCCCGGAAAAATTCTCTCTGTATCACATTAAATAATAATGAGATTCTGGAGCAGAACGGAATGCTAAACATTTTCACAGAAGTTTGTCACTACACCAGATACATTATGCGGAGAGATTACCTGAAGGGTTGACTGCATTCCTGTGGTAATCGATGATCTTAAAGGGTATTGAGGTTGATATCTATCACCGTTAATGAGTCGACAAGATTCTACAGTATTGAGAATATTACTATTAAAGTAGTTGGTTGCAATCAACAATATTTGTCTTTTTTTAAATCTATATAAATGGGAATATTATTTATACAGCGTGACTCACGGTCGATAGTAGGTTAGACGTTTATGGTAAACGCAAGGCAGGATTTTTCTAAAAATTTCCTTACCTGTTTTATCGATCTGAAATATTTTTAGCGTAGCCACTTCTATCAAAAAGCCCTATCAAAAACCCCCGTATATTAACATATTTTTGGAATCGCATTTTTGTTATAATACTCACTTGTTAATGTCCTATACTTATCTCCATCGGTTTTCGAGATAAAAAAATAATTTGTGCAAAATATGGTTCAAAACATAGCCCTGATTGAACTTAAGTACAATAGTAGTCTCAATTCATGAAAAGTTAATATTTTGATGATTCAACACCAAGAAATCGACTTCATATCATACATTATGCATGAAAGTGGTCGTAAGTTAATTTTTTCAAATGAAACATTCTGTTTAGGGCCGATAAATTGAAAGTTGATGAAAAATGCTTCAAGATGATATATCCTGTCCCTATACCTAAATCATAAAGTTTCTTTGATCAAGTCACTTCTTCTGGAAACATTATATTTTTAAGAATTTGAATTTAGGTAGCAGTGGAATTATCAAGCTTATAACAGTTTGGTTACTTGTATAAATAATTTACGAATAGTTATCGACGATGTTTCAAAACATTTTTCAAAATTAATGTAAATATTGAATATTCAAACGAAGTTCTTATGAAATCATTTATTTCACACGGAGAGTGTGATCAAATCTTTGCCAGAACATGCAGAAAATTCAACAAAATGTATCCTGAATTAAGACCAATGAACGGGAGGAAGTTTGTGAGATTACAAAATAATTTCCTCAACTATGGCTCAAAGTTAAAAGCGCTTTCAACATTACCGAAACCTTTTACTTTTATTGAGGACAATACTGTTAACGTTTTGGCATACTTTTATGCATATCTAGAATCTTCCATTCGCAGTGCAGAAAAAGATTAGGGTATCACATGCTTCAGTACAACAAATTTTGAAAAATCACGAAATGCATTCGTATAAATTTACCAAAGTTCAAGCTCTCAAAGCAGAACAGTTCGAACGTAGATTGCATTTTTGCGAATCCCTTGTAATACTCATACAGAAAGATAGGGAATTTTTGTCAAAAATGATTTGAAGGGATCAATCAAAATTCACGAGGGAATGCATTTTTAATAGAGAGAATTAATATTTTTGGCTAATTGTAATCCTCATGTGACAAAAGAAATAGGTTTTTAAGAAAAATTTCATCTGAATATTTTCTGTATTTTAAATAACAATAAAATTAGCTTCTTCATGTATGAATACTCACTAAATGCAGAGAGATATCTCCAAACATTGAGGATGACTATCACCGGTTTTTTCGAAAATTTAACTCCAAATAACTATAGGAATTCGTGGTTCAAACTAGATGAAGCGCTAGCCTATTCCACCCAAGAAGTTTCCAGGAAATTTTACGAAATATTTGACGATCGTTGGTTTAGGCGTTTAGGACCGTGGGATTGGCCACAGAGATCACCCGATCTCACGTCACTTGTCTTTTTTATAAAGTGTTAGAAGAAAAATAGAACTGCGACGGTGAATACTGCGTTGTATTGAAGATCTGGATCCTCATGAAATTAAAAAAGCAACGACAAGTCGCGTACAAAAGAACATTTCAAAATGTTCAGAATGAATAGGACAATATTTCTAACATTTATTGTGAAATTCTGTTACTTTCTGTACTTTCTCATATTATAGCCCACAAAATCTTACTTTTTACCTAGTAATGCCTGATTTTTGGTACAGTTCAGGAAATTATCATTTAACCTCACAAACTTCCTCTCGTTCATAGGTGTTAATTCATTTTGGAAGATGTTCTGAAACACCATCGATAACTATTACTTATGAAAGTAACCAAACTATTATAAGATAATATTGCTACCCAAAACCACATTCTTAAAAAATAATGTTTCCAGAAGAAGTGACTTTATTAAGAAAACTTTATGGCATAGGTATAGGCACATGATATATCAACTTGAAGAATTTTTCATCATCTTTCAACTTATTGAATATACAGGGAGTATCATTTGAAAAAATTAACTCTTGACAACTTTATGCATAATGGAAATAATAGTAATTTTAGAACGCTCTGTATGATATGGAACCGATTTCTTGGTGTTCATCAAATAGTTTGAGTTTCTCCAAACTTTCATCGAAATATTAACTTTTTATGAATTGAGAGTACTGATGTATTTAAGTTCAATTGGGCTACTGTCGCTTGGCTTATCAACGAGAGGATTTTATTCGCTATTTCACCCCTTCATAATTTATCCAAATATTGAAAGAACTCATTGTAAAAGTCAATAAAATATTTATTGTAACGAAACTGGAAAAATACTTCAGGAATGAACTTCTACTAAAATGTTAATCAAAAATACAGTAAATCATCAAAAACTTACATTATAATGCCACCCAGCAGGATCGAACCTTTGCTGAAGATCAAGAAATACTGAAATCATTTCTTAATACTGTCTGTTCATGATCTTGACCTCCTTCAATATATATGAAGATTTATATGCTGACATTGCAGCTTTGATCTGGTCACTGTACTAAGGTAAAACGTTCAGCAAGCAATCTGTGCAAAGTTTGCGTATTTGGAGATTGTTTTACATTTCTGTATCCTGTGATCGTATCTATTTTTTGATGTCTATAAATTTGGAATATTAAACGATGGAATTCTGAATACTGAGTGTTTTTGTTTTAGAATATTGAAGTTGAGTTTGGAACATTTTTCAATTCATATATTCGCTTGAATGAATTTGAAATATTCCATGATTATTTCCATATTTGACATTACGTTTTGGACCATATATACCACAAATTATTTTTTATTTCGAAAACCGATGGAGATAGTTATATAACATCATCCATTAAAAGTATAATAATGAAGAAACAATTCCACAAATGAGTTAATATACGGGATGTTCTTTTTAAAGAAATAAACTTGTTAGGACTTTTGATGGAAATGGTAACGCCGCAATGATGAAAATATATCGGACCAATAGAACAGGTAAGGAAATGTATGATGTAGAATTTTCAGAAAAATCCTGAGTTGCATTTTCCAGAAACGTCCAACCTACCACCGACTGTGAGTCACTTTGTATATTTTCAGAGTTCAAAAAAGTAAAATATCTTCAAGACAATTACGACAGCTGGTAACATCTTTTTCATGGGTGGCAACCCCTTATTGGCAGGAACATGGTTTGGTAATGCCATCTGAGATGAAAGCTAAACATAGACTTTTCAAGGTATTTCAATGAGTGGATACAAGAAAAAACAACTCGAAAAAAGAAAACGTTAACTGTGTCAAAATTATTGAAGGGCTTGTCCATGCAAAGATTCGTCCATTTTGTTCTAAGGGGAGATATTTGTGACTTCGTGAGATTCTTGATAAATATTACTTCAAAGTGTTTCTCTTTTCAAAAGCATTGAACAATAATAACGACTGAATCAGTTCTCAATTGAATTGAGAAGAGCGAAATGATGAGGGTAAATAGAAACTTAACTAATTCCAATTCGTTATGTAATAATACCTATGGCATGGCTAATTCGATGATCTTGAAATATATTTAGGCTTGAAAATAATAATAATATGTACAAAGGAGTACAATAGAATCAATGTGATGGAGTTATGTTATCAATCAGATCAGATCTTGAATACTTGCACGAGATAGTTCAACTTCTCAATCGAGTTATATTTCTTTCAATACATATTCAGCATCACGGTGAAGTATTCAATATAAAGTCACTTTACAGATCTCCAATATCTAATGCAATGGAATTCATAGGACACATCAAAACACAGTTTAGCTCATTCAATTCCAACACATATTATCCTTTTTCAACACGCTTTTAATAAATTCACCTGTATGTATGTTTGTTTGTTTCTTCGTAACTCTCAAGCTCGAAATCTGTATTTGACAGAATTATCGGCATATTGCTTGATCTATTCCCGGGCAGATGGCGCTGTACGTAACCACCATGATATAATTGGAACTCGCTCTTCACTTTTGAAAAAAGTTTTTTTTTTAAATCAAGCGCACCAGCTGCCTTGTTTGTAACCCTCCTTTGCGCGCCTGATGCCTTCCATGGGCTGATTTTTAGGCTCCTTCTCCGGAATCGGAAAATATCAATGGTCATTTTCCTAAACAATATACGGCTGATTGATCCCAAAGTTTAGATAAAATAAATATAGTTTAAAAAGACTGAGAACACGCTTTTATAGCATACGAAACTAAAAAATAAATATGGTTCAAAAAACTAAACACACGCTTTTAAAGAACATCGAACTGAAAAGCTTAAAACAATAACGAACGTGTGAAAATTGTGAAAAAGCGCCCGTCACTTTTTTCACAATAATACTAGTATTACTCATTCGTTACTATGTAAAAGCCTATGTAAAAAATTTTTTAGCTTTTTAGTTCGATGTACTTTAAAAGCGTGTTTTTTAGTTTTTTGAACTATATTTATTCGTGGTCGACATTAACACAGATATTCTGAATAGCAATGATGTAGCTGGTGAAAAAACAACATAGTTACCCGACCAAGGACTTTTATTCAAATCATACTTGTTATAAAAATCAGGTTTACTGTAGTGGAGTGAAAAAATAAAAAATTGGGAATTGGTATGCCGTGGTCGAATGGAACTTTCAGTACCAAACGTTTCGTCTGCTACTGCGGCAGACTTCTCCAGCGATATGTGCGTCGACTACAAGAACGAAGGTTATATCTCAGCAACACTCACTTTCGTGGCTGAGACCATTTGTGGTCAAGAAAAAAAAGCTCTTACTTGAGTAGTATTTCTTTCGTGTAATTCAATGATCTTATGAGAGTAGTTGCTAGGAGGGTGCTTTCACTTCCAGTTTGTATGTGACAGTAACGACTGATGCAAGCATTCGTTTTAAATTAATTTTTTTATAAGAAAAATGTCGATTATTGAATTGAAAAGTGTCAATTAAAGAGGAATAAGGTGTAAAAGTGTCCTAGTGAATAAATGCTTGTGTTTTTAAATAGTTCATAATCTTGTGAAAAAGAAAGCGGAAAAGTTGCCCTTTTCTGAACTTTGAAGAGCCGTAACTTTGTAAATAAGAGAGCGCCGAATTTTCTTTTCGGATTCATAATTTACGCACCAAAATAAGTAAGTACAGTCAAAAATTTTTTCAAAATCGCTGGGTGCCTCAAAACGAATATCTACCCAAAATAAGGTAAATTTTCGTTTTTAGGGCACCCAGCGATTTTGGAAAAATGTTTGAATGTACTCACGTATTTTTATGCGTAGATTACGAATCCGAGAGAAAAAAGCGACGCTCTCCCTTATTTACCAAGTTACGGCCCTTCAAAGTTCAGAAATGGGCGACTTTTCAGCCTTCTTTTTCACAAAATAAACTATTTAAAAACACAAACATCTATTCACTAGGTCACCTTTACACCTTATTTCTCCTTCTTTGACACTTTTCACTTCAATAATCAACATTTTTCTTATAAAATAACTCAATTTAAAAACAAATGCATCTCCTGATGACATTCTGTTATTTCGTAATACACCACCAAACACCAATTTACGATCTAAAGAATGAAGGTAAAAAACATTTGAATTACTTTAGGAATATTGACTGCATCGGTCGTATAAACCATGCCATTAATCTCAAAAACGTAAAACACAGAGATATGTAACCAAAAAGCAGTTTCGTACATTTTTAAATATTTTTATAGGAAAATCAAACTGGGAGATAACATGATTCAAGACAAACAAGTCATAGCGGAAAAGTTCAATGAATTTTTTAGCGATATAGTTGAAAATCTGGCAAGGATTATAAAATGAAAAAATAAATGTTTACATAGTAGGGCTTTGAATTCGCTTCATTTGTATCCAGCGGAGGAGCACGAAGTGATTAAATTCATCAAAGAATTGAAATCAAACAAGGCACCAGGGATGGATGAGATTGGATCGAGCACACTCAAAGAATGTGTTTATAGTCT
>WOGP01005524.1:0-13075 GCA_015342065.1 Leptinotarsa undecemlineata | reverse complement strand
GGTTATATTTTTAGGAGTGATTAATTTTTGGGAAAGAAAGTTTTTGGCTTTCTACTACTCCATCTTGATACAAAAAAAAAGGATAAGGGAATCTTCCTTCCTTTCTTTGGAAGATTCCCTTATCCTTTTTGTTTGTTTGTAGTTTTAGATTCATTCAAAATTAACCTATTCCTAGTGAACCATTCTTTTGTATCATTAAACATTTCCATACCTGTTTTTAGTACTTCAGGGTATGTTTCACGGCCTATTAATAAATTAGCAAAGACTGTAATCGAATTATGTGTGATTGCATGATAACACAAATAGTTTTGTAGATAATAAATAACAAGGGAACCGCAATGATTCCTTGGGGTATTCCTACTTTCACTGCTGCATTCTCAGATTTTTATATTCGACCATGTTTGTTAATAGTTACTATTTGTTGGTGATCTGTTAGGTAGGATTCAATCCATTTCAGTAAGTTTCCTCTTATACCATATAGGATTAGTTTTTTCATAAGTATCTCGTGATTCAAGCAGTCAAATGCCTTTGACAGATCTAAGAACATACCAAGTGCTAAATATTTTCTTTCCATTAAATTTGTTATACTTTGAGTAAATTGAAATATTTCCCTGTTTGTTGATCTCTCTCAAAAGTATCCGTATTGGTTATTGATAATTATATTACATTTATATAGAAAATTTGTAATGTTATTACACATAGGTAGCTCAAATAATTTTGCAAAACTTGGTAGAATATATACAGGTTGATGATTTCCCATAAGTTCAGAATCCCCCATATTATTCTGATCATTTCCATATTGTTAAATTCAAGAGTCACGGTAGACAGCTGTTTCAGCCTGTTCGGCATCGTCAGTACCGGGCAGGCGGTCCTCAATCGAAGACAAAATGTGAATAACCAATAAAAGTACTCGATAAAAATAATGGTGTAAATGCAAGCCAGACATAAGTGGCACCACCTATTGGTGTTACCCCCAAGTCAACTTAGACAACTTGCCAAGTTTTTATGTCACTGTTGGTGGTTTGACCAATCAACCGACAACTGTGGTAGCAGAAAATTCGGGAAGCTAACCTGGAATGCCATCGAAAAACTAATCCACATGTTTCTAGAAATGATATCAAATCGAGAAAGGTTAATGCAGTCAAGCTGCTGGAAAATAATTCCATGAAAATAAAAAATACTATTCTGATCATTCCCATAATAATTTCAATTTAAGAGCCATCCGTAGACAACTGTTTCAGTCAGGAGTGGGTGCATGAGTCCACTCCCAGTGTTTATTGTAAATGTTTATGATATCCTACCTAGATTGATCCGTAAATAAATACAGAGCTCGAGGGGCTCCCTTTGCCCCTGTTCCGAGAACCTGAAGAGTTACCTTTCCTGGAACATATTTTGAAAACTTTTCTTTGATTTTTCTTCTTTGTTTTTGTGCTTCTGATATATGTTTAGGTTCCTTTGGCATATTTTTCAAAACAGTAAGTAACTTTGAATGGATTAGAGTTGAGTAGGGCTTCAGATGAAGGACTGTTCTTTGGCTGAAAAGGGGAAGTTTAAGGAAAATGATCATCAGGATATTCAGTGGAGGGTAAATATACTTATAAAAATTTTTTTAACGACGTGAGATTTTGGAAGATGAAATGTTATGATTTGTTTGATCTTCTTCTTATTTTCATAACAAATGTCTAAAAAATGTTAGTTGGTTCTAGGTTTGTTCTGGTTCTACGAAATTCCGGTTCTACGAAATTCTGGTTCTAGGACGTCATGATCATGCGCAGTTGACATAGAGCGTTCTGGTTTATTGAGGATAATTTCGGACTGATGAATCCTCTGTTCGGGTTTCGACTGCAAAAAGTGCAAAATGATCCTAAACTGTTTTGAACCGTCCCGAATCGTTCTTGCTCTCGAGGCTGAACTGTTGAGAACTGTTCCCGTCGCTCATGCGCGTTTATGTGGAAATTTGTTTGGACTATTTGCTAGGATGTTTTTTAAATTATTTGATTTGAATAGTTGATGATTGAGGTCAGATAACATTTGAACTGACTATAAGGATACGCTACATAACAAAATGGACATGATTAATAGTATTTTCTCGTCTTCATCTCTTCAAATATACGATAGGTGGCACAGTGGTCTCCTCAAAAGCGTTCTGGTTTCAAGTGTCCGATACTATTTCGGACTGTTTGAGATTTTTTGCTTGTACGCATCATGTCTTGCGCTGTTTCCAAACAGTTTCGGATGTTAGAACCAGAACAAACGTTCTGAAATTCAGGTTCTAGGACGTCAGAATCATGCGCAGTTGATATACAGCTTATTGAGGATAAGTTCGGATTGATGAATCCTTCGTTCTGGTTTCGACTACGAAATAATCCTAACTGTCCCGAATCGTTCTTGCTCTCAAAGCTGAACTGTTGAGAACTGTTCCCGTTGCTCATGCGCACTCATGTGGAAATTTGTTTGGACTATTTTCTAGGATGTTTTTTTTCTTATTTGATGTGAATAATTGATGATTGAGGTTAAATAACATTTCAACTAACTACAAGGATACGCTACATAACAAAATGGACATAATCAACAGTATTTCCAGTCTTTATTTTTCATATATAGGATAGGTGGCACAGTGGCTCCTCAAAATGCGTTCTAGTTTAACAAAGTGTACGAGATTATTTCGGACTGTTTCGAGATTTTTGCTTGTACGCATCCATGTCTTGCGCAGTTTCCAAACAGTTTCGGATGTTAGAACCAGAACAAACCTTTCAAAGTTGTTGAATATCATTCAGTAAATATATCCTAACAAAGTTATTATGAGATGACGTTGAAAGTGAATAAAATATTGTGAAATTGAAAAGCTTTTGCAATAAGAGGTTTCTACTTCCGTTTCATCTTGCCCTTCTTATTCTTTAACTTTTAGCGGTTCCTTTGAAACTTACACTCTTGCCGCCTCCCTAATTTATTGGCTTTCTTTGGACGAACATAAAAATTGATGAGAGGCTAGATGGCTCAGTCCGTACCAACGTTGCCGAGTGTACCAAATCGTATTTCGCGGGAAATTTAAAATATAACTGAGGAACTTCGCCACAGCATATAACCTATGCTATGACTACGCTAATAAAAACGACTTGATGAAAATAAGAGTTTATCGAAATGGTAGTAATCAACACTATTGGTGATCACTAATTGGTTGAACTGATTTGTAAACAAATACATCTTCTGGCGTGTGACAGGTTTCCTTGAATGACTCAGTTCTTGTGGAGAGGTCCGTTGAACCTTTTTCCTCTGAACGCTTTTTGTCTTGATTGAACCTAATTTGTGGTATGTATCTTTCAGGAGATTTATTTTTGGGTTTCAATTAATTATCCTTTTCTATTAATTTTGTGCATTTAGCTAAGTTACTTATTATGGATAAATGCTGATGAGGTATTTTAGTGATATAGTCTCATCATCAATCTGATGAAAAGCTTAACTTTCCAATTGCATTATCAATTCTTGTGTTTATGTTTTTCTGTTTTTGTAGATGTTTTTATCACCATATGGATTTGTTTGTACATAATTTTTCTTTCTGTATAGAGTTTGCACTGATATGAAAACATATGATTTATATACCACACAGAACAAACATAATATACTTCATCAGTTCGGACTTCCATTGTCTAATATATACTATTAATTGATTTTAAATCCCTGAAAAAATGAAAAGATTAACCGAAAATAACAATTTTCAATAAACACAAAAAACTGAAATTACAAGGAAATAACATACAAGCTACGACCAGAAAAAAATTGAAATATTAATAAAAGCTGAAAATTAAAAATATAATTAACAGAAATGAAAAATAAAAATTAAAAGATTCCAAACCAAGTTACGTTACGACGTTTCGATTGTTAGTATCCACAATCGCCTTCGGGTGATAATTGTTATTTTCGGTTAATCTTTTTATTTTTTCTGTGATTTTAAATCAATTTATAGTATATTAGACAATGGAAGTCCGAACTGATGAAATACACCACGAAACATTGTCAACCATCTTCAAACAAACATATACTTGTTCACAGCATTTCGATTCTAATATCTGGTGGATGGTATATGAACTATTTTGATTTTTTTAAAATTTTCCAATTATAAATTTTCAGAATGTTATACTCATTGTGATTTTGTGATATCAGTCTTGTTTGTTTGGTATGTTCACCCTTGCTCAATGTAATAATACGTTCTAAACTCTTGTCTCTTATTCCATGTTTCAATATCATGTTGAAACCCTTGTCAAGGTGTTTTACTGTTTTTGTTTCCAAATAGAAATACTTGATTACTTTATGCATGGACTTCAGATGCATATTTGTGTTAATGTTAGCTTCTTTTCTACAACAGTGAGCTTATTTTTTTGAATTATGGCTGTATGGCTTCATTGTTTTACATTTTCTGTGATGCATTGTTTTACATTTTCTGTGATGCATTGCATTACAGACGTAATTTCATTTCGTAAGTTAGAAATTTAATTATTATGTTAATTTCTGTTACTTATTTTTTGTTATGAAATAATAAAGACGATATTATTATTATTATGTAACAAAGTTTGATTCGAAAGTTTTTTATCGCAATATTTTCAGTATTTTGTAAATTCTTGAACGCTTGTCCTTGGACAATTTAATAAAATGGCTCTGCCAAGCTCTGTCAACATGCCAGTAGCAAAATAAATGTGGATAAGGCGTACCTATTACCCCATAACATGCATTAAAAAACACCTCAGCCATATCTGACATGAAAAATGTAAAATGAATGACCCCGGAAAAAAAAAACAACCAGAACTACCAACCACCAACAAAAACAAATTAAAGTAAAATTGTACATACCTATGGTGTATTTGATTGCTGCAAAAAAGACACTCTGCACTATGGTATCTTTTCTATTTGTGCAATAGCAATGTGAAAAATGTTATCTACCCGAGACACTCGGCTGAAATGTGTATCTCGGTTGAATGATATCTTATTTTGAATTGACCTTACCTGAAAATTTTTATATTGAATTGCAAATGATTATTTCTGTATATTTATAATTATGCTATTCATATGAGCTCTAGATATTTTTTTTCCATTCAGGACGGATTTATCATCAGGACTGTTACAGAAACTACCATTATTTTGTAGATTTACCATCAGCATTCATCATTATTATTGTTTTTATTGAATTGTAAGCAGTACTAGGACTCTTAGTAGAATGTGATTAAACTATCAAATTCACAGGGAGATCAGAGAACAGTACGTGAACTTCTTTCGAGGAGTACTTCAATATAACACCAAATTGTCGAATATTTGTTAACTTCACATCTTTGTATGGTTACAATTATTGTCTACACTGTTGGCCTTATAATGTTACGCAAAAATTTGGTTAGGTGCGTTTTGGATAACCTAGATGCCGCATAGCTGTAAAATGGCCCTTTCTTCCACCAATTTGCATCACAAGCCTAATATCAGGATTTTAAATATGAAAAGTAATTATTAAGAACATGGCCCTCATTTTGGCCATGTTCTTAACGGCCTTTTTACTTCAGTCTTTTGTATTCAAATTTAAACCTGTAATACGAGAATAAGATTGTTTTTTTTTCTACAAATGTTAGGTTGTCGTTCTTTTACAAGTTACAGGTACAAAACATTGACAATTGCTTGTGAACCGTTTGGTATTGGGATAAAATTTTAGTAATATTCAAACGTTCATAATATCTAAAAAGAATATAAGAAAAGCAGATATAATATTCGTAAAAATATATTTTACCCAAAGATACATCAATACAATTGAACTTAACGATTTAAACATCACCCATTTTCCGATATGGATATAAACAACTAAATAAATAAAAATGCTCGATGGAATTGACTGACCAATCCCCATCCAATCTCTTGGGCCCTGCGTTTTTTTTTCACCCATGTCGATAGTGGTTTCTTACAAAATACCGAGAACTCTGATATTCACAGTTATTCGACGAAAAAAAATTATAATAACGTGCATCCACACATTTGTAGAAATCTATCTTAAAAGCCGTCAGCAAAATGGTCTGGAAGTTTTTACTATAACTTGCTGCCGAGGGATATAAGAGAATCTTATATTTGAAGAATTTTAAAAATTATAAAAACTCTCTTGGCCAATAATAATATACATTACACTTCATACCTAGTTAAAACTTGATGTTCTTATATGTATGTCTATATCCTAGTGAAAAGTGAATAAAATAGAAAAATGCAATATTGAAACTTCCTAGGTTCACATTTAAAATCCAAATGAGAAGTTTTATGTTCACTGAAATACATAACCACATACATAACCTATAACTTATGTCAATGGACATAAAGCTTTCGAGTGCCCATTCGGATTGTTTATTTTTCTGTGCTACGGTCCTCCCAACTCTCAAATAATAAGAAGAAGATGAACTTTCTTGGTTAGTTTGTTTATCTTGTTGATTATATTAGGGAGCACGAGCGCACATTATGATACGAATAAAAAAGCGGAGCTCGACAGAAAAAAAATTATTGAAATCTAATAAAATGAAATCAAAAGTTGTCAAAAAAGCGCGTGGGATTAAAAAAACTGTGAAACCATGTGGTATCTTACCAATTGATACAGTAGAAGGATGTTCTAATGAAAAATTTGCTGACCAAGAAGTCAATGAAGATAACTATGAAATGGATGAACAAGTATCGGATCCTGATATGGAAGTAGAATATGAAGCAGAAAAACATAAACGAGATTTACTTAAACTTCAGAAAAGTGACCCTGAGTTTTATAAATTTTTACAAGAAAATGACAAAAAGCTCTTGGATTTCAATGTATCTGATGAAGAAGCGGATGAACCAATAGATGATGAGGAAAATGAGAAGTCTGACATAATTCACAAACCTGAAGAAAACCTAGAGGTTGCTAGTGACGAGAGTGACTTTGAGGTAAAAAATTCAATTCAGATTTTATTTTATGTTTCTTTAGTTGAACTAGACGCTGCTATAACAGTAATTTCACACATAAGTACAGTCGTTACACCATGTGTATTATTTAAACATCTAGAAGAAATTGAATAAATTAACACATTCAAATATACATATTCTAAAAATTCTTCAATTTTATTTAGCTCATTTATGATTACATAAAGTAATCATGTGAAAAACTTGTGACTAAGTTTGACTCATCATGAGATAAGTGCTTTCATTTCTGCTTTGTGTTTGTTAAGTTTTATTTTAGATTTCAGTATTGTGGTTAAGATTCTGATGACTTGCGTAAACAAACGTGTATGGCATTAATATATGTATACTAAATAGAAGGTAAAAATTTGCTTTGACTCCCACAACCAATTTCAACATTGTTTATATTCTTGAATTGATTGTTAAAAACGGAGTCAAAAACTACTGTTAACATAAAATGAAGTTGCACATCCCAGCGAGGTCTTGAAGTAACTGATAAATTAATTTTCTATATAATTGTGAATGCAAATGAAAAATCCCGAGAAAAGTCAATTTTTATGCATAAAAATACACTTTTTCAATAAAATTATTCAACTGCTCCTTCAACCCCCTAGGCGTAATAAATACCCCTGTAAAAGTTTTAAT
This sequence comes from Leptinotarsa undecemlineata, assembly GCA_015342065.1. Classification (NCBI taxonomy): domain Eukaryota; kingdom Metazoa; phylum Arthropoda; class Insecta; order Coleoptera; family Chrysomelidae; genus Leptinotarsa; species Leptinotarsa undecemlineata. Next base: position 5,491 of record WOGP01005524.1, on the reverse strand, counting down.
TAAAATGAGGTAGCATGTGATATCATATTTAAAAGGATTTTCAATTCAGTAATGTAGCACTTTTTTATTTTCAGACGATTGTAACAAAAAGTAATAATTTTCATTTGTTTAAATTGTACAATAATTAATGATACCATAGAGGTAACTAAAGTTTGATGTTATTTACGATAATTATAGTCTAAATCATTTGAGAGAAATGAGATCTGTTCATTTTGTGACAAAATTTCACAGGAATAAAAATTGAGGGGATAAGTCATTAACATAGAGGAAATGCATAACAAATTAGAGGTATTGAAAAACAGGTAGTTTAGCATAGGAACAATAATAGGTAGTATTTAGATATTATTAATGGGTGTAGTTAAGTACTACTACCAGGTAATAGTTAGGCCACTAGCATATAAAAACACTAACGTAATAGTAAAATTCAGTCATAATGATCTTTTGAGGACGCTAATTTGGTTAGCGAAACATGTCGAGATACTGTAATTTTTGTTCTGGTGTTGGGATAGTGTTTTCAATAGATACTACTGGTTAGTATTACCTAACTACTACATTGTTCCTAAGCTAAACCACTATTCACTGACTATTTCCTACATTTTTTTCCTCTAATATTCATCTGTTTTTCATTTAGAATTATTATGTATAAGAAAAGGGTGGTTCGAAATGAGAACTTTTTTGCTATTCATAGAACTTTTTCTACACTTTTCGATTTCCAAGCTTTTGAAGGCATTCAGAAACCTGTTATCATGTACCTGTCTCAACAATTTTAAACATTCCTCACTTATTCTGTGGTTGTCTCTACGGCATGTTGAGCGACACTAGATTTCTCCAACATATGAAACCGAACATGCGAAACATGTTCTGTGTAGCGAGCTAATATAGTCCGTTTGGTTTGACCAATATATTTCTTATCACAATTCTCGCAGTTCATTTCATAAATCCCATACTTTTCTTTTTCCAATGTCTTATAGACTAAATAATAAATTTATATCATATTTTGTGATGAGTCCAATAAGTTATACATTCTGTACTCCTTTTTGTAATAACTTCAGTGACGAATAAAATCTATTCCATTTTTCGGACTGCCCAACACTTGAAGTGTACATGCAATTTTGAAGCAACTCTTATATTCAATTTTTTTAATGTTCGGACCAATCCATTGGAGTATTTGTGTTCATATGGAAGCACTATGAACCTTTAATCTTCCTCTTTTTGAAAAGTTGAGGTGTAAAGAAGATACTTCCTAAATTTTTATTTTCTAATTAATTTATCAACTATGTTTGATGGATACCCGTTGCTTTCAGCCACCTTTCTAACAACTTTTTTTTTTAGTCTCATACTTTTCTTTGTTCAAGGGAAATGTGAGCATTCTATGGAAAAGAAATTGTAGTCCCGCCATTTTTTGCTCACATTATTTTTTGGGTTTGAAGGCTAGCCACTCGCGTCAGCGAAACGTTGGGAAGAAATTCCAAAAGTCGACTGCGTTGAAAAAAGAAAAGAAAAGTCTGGGATTTACGAAATAAGCTGCATGGATTGTGATAAGAAATATGTTGGTCAAACGGACTGTATTAAGTTCGCTACAAGGAACATGTTTCACATGTTCGGTTTCATAGACCGGAGAAATCTAGTGTCGTTCAACATGCCATAGACAACGACCACAGAATAAGTGAGAAATGTTTAAAATTGTTAAGACCGGTACGTGACAACAGGTTTCTGGATGCCTTCGAAAGCTTGTAAATCGATATGTGCAAAATGAGTTCCATGAATAGTGACAAAGGTCCTATTCCGAACAGCCCTTTGTTTGGTCTTATACGTGATAATTCTAAATAAAAAAACAGATAAATATCAGAGGAAAAATGTAGGGAATAGTCACTACATAGAGGAAATACATAACTGATTAGAGGTATTACAAAAAAACAGGTAGTTTAGCGTAGGAACAATGACAGGTAGTACTTAAGTGATACTAACCAGTAGTAATTTAGGACTATTTTTCTTTTTCGTCGAGTGGAAAAATTTTCTCTACTTCCCAATCTATTCTTCCTAAAGTATGCATTCAAAGATTGTGTGTTCTACCGTGTCTAAAATTCCGCAATACTTGAACTCATCTGTGCCCCTCATTTTAAACCTAAACAGACTGAAAACACCATGCTCCGTTAGGAGCATGGGTGTTTTTAGGCATAAATCTGACGGTCCCTAGGGACCCTCAGAGTTAGTACCCCATCATAGTATATATTCCACAATGTGAGACCAATTACATAGCCTTGTGGAACACCACAGGCGATGTTCATTTTACTCTTGTATCCTACTATTAGTCCCTCTCGTCAAAGTAGCTGGCAGTCATATTGTACAGGTATGCAGGTAGATCTCTTCTTTTGATATCCTTCAGGATCCCTTCCCATGGTGCGGAGTTGAACGCGTTTTGAACATCTTTTTCTAACAATCCTTTCGTTTGCTTCGTCTGCGATGTTTTTTATTTTTTCCAGTGCATCTGTTGTTGACCTACCTTTTCGGAAACCGAACTGCTTTTCATTTAAGTCGCCTTTTCTTATGCTCAAGGAGTTTTCCCATGATGTTCAGAATTATTATGGGCCTGTACAATATATTTTTGCCTTTTGCAAGTCTGGCTATCTTCCATTCTTTGGAAAATTGCCCTGTTGTTGATAACATGTTCATTATTCTCAGACATTGTTTCAGGTGTGCCTGGAAGTTCATCCCGACCGGCGGATTTTTTCTTTTAATCTTCTGTTGACTTCCATGAGTTCATTCATTGTGAACGGTGGTAGTCTGTCACATTTTTTTATCTAGTAAGATAGAAACAAAGTGTTAGCAAATTCCATTTGTTCATCTTCGGTTAGTCTACTCAGCTGTTTGACTCTAAGTTTATTGATTACTATTTGGTTGCCCTTTTCCAGATATCCGCATCTACTTCTATCAGTGTTTTCCACACTTTCTATTTCTGTAGTCATCATTCCCTCTGTTCGACCTTACCACTTGTCTTCTACTCGTGATGCACTGTTCGGAACCTTTGATGTAGTAATTAATATTACTGGAGTTTTATTCCAACACCAAACAGTTATATTTATAACTCCTCAGCAGGTGTCTTTAATCTTCCTCTTGAAGATGACACTTGGTGATCGAAACACGTGTCGAGGTGTTAAAAATAACGGTGTGATGTTGGGATAAAACTCCAGTCATGTTCATTACTTGTCTTCCAGCTTGAGCACATGCCTTACGTTTTCCTGCAACCTCTTCGGACCACCAGTATACAGGAGTTCAATTACATTTCAATCTTTTCTTCGGGAAAATTTTGTTACATGCAGCTTTTGTGAATTTTGTCAGTAGTACCACGTCGACACCTTCCCCTTTCGTAGCGAATGACCATCCAATTTCTTTGTAAACTTTCTGTGGGTCTTCCTTCACGATTCTTCATCTTTTGCATTACTTGATCGTGTCTCTGCTCTGTTCTCCTGTTATCTTGTAGACTATTGTTGAGCTCAGGCTCTCTTCTTCTATGATCTTCCAGCTGCTTACAAATTTTTGCAATTTTGTTGGTGCTGAAAGTCAGGTCAATATAGGATGTACTATCCCTCCTCACGAAAGTCGGCACATTGCCCACGTTATGCACTCAGATATTTTCCTTGCATAGCCATTCTACTACTCTACTACTACTACCAGGAATTAGTTAGGCCATCAGCATATAAAAACACTAACATAGCAGTAAAATTAGTCATAATGATCTCCTGAGGACGCTAACTTGGTCGCTAACTCGGCCGTCAACAATTTTGTGATGATTTTATTTCTTCAGATCTCAAAGTTTTGCAGAATATTACAGACATTCTGTTTTCTACTATTTATCATCTATTATGTTGATAATCAAAAAGTTACTCAAAGAATTATGAATTTGAAACATTTAATTATGTACCACACATATGAATAGAGTAGAAAAAACTCGAAATATATTTCTGGAAACATTTTCCTGTGAAAAATAGCAATTTTTGGGTATATGAGAAAAATTTAATATCATGCGTCTCGTTGACAGAAGATCTCTTGATTTTTTGATCATTTATGATCAAAAAGTAAGAAATTGACCTGCTTGAACTAACATTCATTATGTACTGAATTTTGGAACTTGTGATTTTTCAATTATTTAAATATAAGAACTGTGTATATGTTTGCAAATAACATTCATTTCATGTGTAAAAGGAAAATTGGGACACGTTTTCTAAATAACTCTGGACAATAAAAAAATCAATCAAATTATCATTTATTCAGAAGTAATTACTTTCTTTGTGAAAGCTATTTTTCGGGTTGTTCGGCCATGGTCTACAGGTTTTTTATGCCTGACGTTTTGTCTACTACTGCGGTATACATTATCAAATATGATGTAGTAACGGTTGTAGTGGGCGAGTTGGTACTCCCGAACACATTAACTGGGATGCTAGTGTTTGACTCTGGCCTTTGATAATGTCTACCGCAGTCGTAGACGAATCGTCACACATAAAAACCTGCAGACCACGGCCAAAACCTGGAAAATAGTTTTCACACAGTTATCTCTGGCTGTGAAAGTTTACATTCTTTGATTAAATACTTGCTGGAAGCTGCGATTTTCTAGGGCACTTATAATTATTATTATTCAATTGAAAATTGAATATGATTATCATCTTATCAATGCATATAGTAATAATAATTACATATGCTGTATAATAATCCAAGGGCTTATTCTATGTGTGCGCCTCAATATGAAAAAATATAACTGCTAATTTGCATCTCTATATTGGCCCCGACTGGCTCAATTCCATAAAACTTCTTGTGCCGCTCTGTTTATTTTCAAGGGCACAGATGACAAAACCATTATTTTTGTCTTTTAACCTACAAATTTGTTCGTTATCTTGTAAAAGTTTTTATTGATTTTCAGCCAGATGAAGATAAACAAGAAAAGGACTCCAGAGTTATTACTCTCAAATTGTTAAAAATTTGGCAAAGAGAAGTTCATACTGACAAAAGTAATAAAACCATCATTGCATTGATTCAAGCTTTTCATGCTGCTTTACTAAGAATAACCAGTCAAGAAAAAGATGAAGAACCCTCTTATTTCAAAGTTGAAGGTAGGGAATGATAGCATTGATTCATGTACACTGCACAGTAAGTATTTTTTTTCTTTTTCAGGTTCTGCAGTTTTCAATGGTGTTATTCAGCTATGTGTTCTTGAATTAGGTCCTGCTATTAGGAGGTTCTTAGGGATTCACTTAGGGTCCAAGCAACCTGCACATAAGTGTAAGAAATTTATTAAAATCAAAAGAGTTCTAAAGACCTATTTTTTGGATATTCTGAAGGTGAGTTCATCCTATTATCTACCTGGCCTATTAGAAAAGTTGTTACTTTATATATGCTTGCTGTTTAAAGTTGTGGAATGATTGTGATTGTTGATTTTCATAATTATTATTATGATTGTATGTATGTGATTAATTGAACCACAAATAAAATGATGAAT
>WOGP01005523.1:0-13075 GCA_015342065.1 Leptinotarsa undecemlineata | reverse complement strand
GTCTTATAAGCAAATCTCTGGGCAATAGAGCTTGCACACGTTGCATGTGATAGGGATATAGCTGCTGGACTCTTAAAATCTGCCACACTGTGACATGAGTAATATTCTGTCCTTCAGCTATTTTCCGAGTACTCGTATGAGGATTTACTTCAATCTCATTTAAAACAGTTTCTTCGAATTGAACTGTGCGTACCGTTGCAAGCCTCCCAATGACAACCGTCGATCTTTTAAAGCTGCCTGTTTCAGAAAATCGTGCATGGAGACGTACAAAAGTTTTTCTATGAGGCACTACACGCTGAGGAAATATTTCGTCTAGCATCAATCAACTTTCCGTGAGCCATTCCACAACAGAAATGCATATCTGCCATTTCACTATTAGTAAATTGAACCATGTTTTACAAAAAAGGTTCGAAAAATAACCACTAAACACACTTTTTATATCAATTATAAATTAAAAGCTTATAAAGTTGACAACAACTGTTAAGTTGTTTATTGAATGCTGCAATCGTTTTACAAGACAACCCTTGATTATTATTTCTGGTATTTTCAGAAGAGTGCGAAATTCAATGATGCGGCGGCTAGACGGTTGTATTGAAACCGAAGGAGGTCATTTCCAACACTTAATTCAGTGTAATTCGGTAGTCTAGATGTTAACGTTATTTAATATTTGTTGTTATTGTTACAAAATTAGTAATGAAGAATTGTGAAAATAATAATTTCCAAAAGAAACATTTAATTCCCCATATTATTCCTTGTGAGGTCCAAGGCTATGCAATTAGGTCGACTTTTTTTTTCTTAAAAACTAAGCAATATACGAAAAAAATTCACGAGACAAAAAAGTTGTATTTCTAATGGCTTAATCTAAGAAGATAATAAAAATTGCACAAAAGTCACTGGCGTACATTTTTAAGTCAAAAATATTCTTTCAAATCCCGCTCGAGACACCACTGGACCTAATAAATTGAATCTCGTTCGGGCTAAATAACTCCTTGATGTTATAAATACCATTGCCAAATCACAACAAAATAATTAGGTAATGGATCTTTAAGATATTTACGAATAACTTTTTTTTTAATTTAACACCCTGTATCTTGAGAACGAAGGATTTGCGGACCCATGTTTATATGAACATTTCGTCTTAAAATTACCTAAAGAATCGTCTGTTAAATTTATGGTACATACTTAATTAACACCCTGTACAGAAGTAGGTATGTGTTTTATGGTGTATTTTGATGGTGGCGCATGTGCATTCTTTTATCGTCCCAACAGTACAAAATATTTCATTTACTTTCTCACCAGGTATTTAAGAATCTAAAGGCATCAAGTTATTCTAGAATAACTTTGTTTTACATTTTCGATCGATGTACAATCATAACATCAAAAAAATAAATCTAACCTGTACTGCTTCTATGATCCAATGTGGAATTTTCTTCTAGAGTTGTTAAATATAACAAGCTGACACGTGTATGATTTGTGTCTTTTTCATAAGATTCTGCTGATAGTTTCCCCAATGTTGGTAGCGACTGGTTTGTTTTTCCAAAGTGAAATGAAATGGTACTGGCAAAGTTATTTTTGTGGCCGGATTTAGGTTGGAATTCAGGTATACTGAAAATAAAAAAAAAACATACTTATATACTCTGAAACATATTAATGAGCATTCAAATGCTAGAGATGAGAATCAATATTTATATCTTTGTTTAATAAAACTCTGGTACAAGTTAGTGCAACTACCTTTTGAAAAGGCCATTATTGTAAGTGAAAATATGAAATTATAAAAAAAAACCGCATTATACTCTAGATCCAAAATAGAAGACACCAAATTCTCAGAAAGGACTGATTTTTTAGCCTTAATATGTCTCTTACAGTGGTGTACGGGAATTATATTAAACAGGCGAGGAAAAATTATGATAAAATATATAGAATCACAACCTTGACAACAATGTTCTCGTTTCAATAAAATAATATTTCTGAGATTTAGTGCCTACTATTACGGAAATGTACTGTAGTACATTAAATATCTCCAAGCGGTCTATTGTTTGATTGAAAAACGAAAGAAATGTGTGAAGAAAAAGGATTTACCTAAGAACAGTGATAAGTTTAAAAGTATAGTAATATCATTGTGATATACTAAAATTCCATCATGATAGACACTAAATTCTCAGAAATATTATTGCATTAAAAGGAAAACATTGTTGAGAGGTTGTGTTTATATTTATTTTACCATATCGGGGGACACATTTCAGATGTATTTTTCTACCTATGCCTTCAACCCCCTAGCGAGGGTGAGTAACAATCCTAAAATTTTAAATTGAAAGTGGGGTCGGGTGATATATCATTTGAAAGGGTACAAAATTCTCTTTCCAATGATACCTAATTTGTAGTATTTACTTGAATAGTAAAAAAAAAGCAAGAACATTTACTCGATATTTTTGGTGTTAATGAAATAGTTCAAAAAACAATACTTGCACTATACTTGGTCTATCAAGAATGGCATTATCTTGGCAGTATTTTAAGAAATATATAAATTTCGCTATTGTTCATTCGTATGTAACGTAGTGTATTTGTATGTCTTTGAAAATAGGGATAAATTCATTCGTAATGGTAACTATCTACTCTTCCATCAAGGTTATGGATTGCTATTTAAGGAATAAATATATTGTAAACCATTTGCTATTGCATACAAAAACAGTTATGCAGTACCTACGTAGTATGATGATCGGAAATGAAAAGAATCGCATATGAAATCATTTTCGACTTTACCAGAGTGCCAGTCTAAAACTACCTCTCTTGAACGCTGTTAACTCACCTGATGTTGTCCAAACCAAACTCGGGACCACTGACTCGCGCTCCAAGATGCGGCCGTCCATCCCACATGAAAATGTAATAAATAGAGAGCAGAATCGCAGCCATAGAGACGCTGAGGACGTATGCCATGACCGTCAAAACTCTGATGATTTTCGGCTGAGGCTTGGGATCGAAAAACGAATCCTTCGAGTTGGTCGTCGATGGTGTGTCCAACGAACTCTCCGGATTTATGTCTTCTTGAGACGACATAGCGACTAGTTACGTCTGATTCCCGTCATTATTTCATATTGGCAGTCTAGGAATATCTGAAAAATAACAGGCATGAAGAATGAAATAGTAGCCTCGATTTTTTTATGTTCTAATGGATATGTAGTATCAATTTGCCAGCAATTTTGAAGTAAAACTTCTTGACTTGGGGAGTAAGCTGGTGAATGTGTGACTAGAGCGTTACGAAAAGTGTAATCGGGAGAGGCGAACGTAAGTTGAGAGAAGGGTATAAGTTAGTGAAGATAGAAAGAGAGAGAGTTAAGTTTCGTATATTACTGTGGGGGCAAGAGAGAAAGAGAGGTGGGAGCAGACATTTACGGTTGAGTAGGCTCTGAAGAATTAGGAGTAAACTATCATACGCCACTAATTTTAGCAGGAGATTTCAATATTAATTTCGCGTCCGAAGATGGACAACTCTTTTTGAATTTTCTACAAGATGAATTAGAACTACAAATGAATAATAACCGAAATGGGCCTACCACAAGACGTGGAACAACAATCGATACAGTTTTCTCTATATATCTTTCTAATTTTCATTAGAAAACATATGTAATCTTATTTCTTATCTTATTTATTATCGACCACATCACAATCAATCACAATAATTAATGATGTAAACGATGATGAAAATAATAAATATTAATTTAAAAATCTATTCAGAAATGTTAACGTATCAATGAAAACCCGTAATAAATTTAAATATTTGTATAAAATTAATATATGTAAATGTATATACATGTGTATATTATACATATTCGATTACTTTTTGCCAGGCAGCAATAAATATCATGGAGATATCCAATTCAGCTGAGGAAATCCCTGGATATAAAAGAGACGTCTATAAGATATCCGACATCCGACAGTGGATTTGAAATGGATATTCTTCAGGAAATAATCTAAATAATACAGCATGAAAACTCAATGAAAATTAAACACCAACCCTTCTAACCTAATTAGGCAGCTCAATCATTTTGTCATTCTGCCTATATTCTCTAGTGCAAGATGTTCATATCAGCATATAATTGTTTATGATAGCCGACTTTCATATTACTGACTAAAAATCAAGAGGTGTCAAGTCAGAAGACCTAGGAGGTCAAAGTTGATGTATCCCTCTGCAGTTAGATAAAAGTGATTTCTGTTCAATGTAATTTAGGATGAAATCGTTTTTTCAGACAGGCTCTTCTCCTCACGGTTATTTTTTATTATTTTTTTGTTAAAGTCATATTCTATATATTTATAATGGAGACGTTTAAAATGTTATATAGCCATTCCAACACCTCAATTATTGAAATTTAAAAAAACTGAATCAATTGTAAATAGACTTTTTTTCGCGCAGTATAGAAGAGGTAGTCCAAAAATACTTATTTTAGTGATTTTCCAATATATGAACATTCTGTCTGATTTAACTTTCCTAATTAACAATAATGGTACCGGTGAATAAACTTTTTTTGCAAAAACACGAACGAGATTGTAAGAGAATTTAGCATACCAAACTACATCATCTCTGTTTCCCCTTATCCATTATTGCCTCAAAACATCAACAATGTTTATGTTTTCATATAAACTGAACCGCTTCGTCTAAACATTTTTTTAAATAACTATAAACACAAAAAAGAGAATGAAGAAAACTTCTACGAACTTACTGACGATATATCTCGGAGAAACTTCTAAGAAACAAACACTAGAACATAATTAAGACAATTTCTTGACAATTCGGTTTAGAAAATTAAATTGGGAGATTTTTACAAGTTTTCTCTGAAAATGCGAGAATCGCTTGTTATCTTAATCAGCGTCACGGCGTTTGTGTAAACAAAATTCGGTGCGTCGACATGCTCTTTGAGTAAATTGACATGCGCGAAATGAATGTTATTGCACTTTTTTCTACTATCGTTCAGGATCTGCCACTTAATATTAATCGAGGTTGGGCATATACCACGCGACTCAATAAACAGGAATAGTCTTGGAAAAATCTTAGGAAAGCCCAGAAAGAAAACTTTTATTTTGAATAATACTTTCTTGAAAATTTCGACTTTAATCTTGAACTTTCTACTTTGATGTCAAAATTCGATTTAATTTTCGAAACTTAGTTTAAATTCGAAATTACGGTATTGAATCAAAATTTTTAGGTTAACTTCAAAATTGCGATAACGACGTAAAAGTAACCATTCAAGTTAACGTCGGTAAAAAAAATTAACAATATGATCTTCCGGACCACATTTTTTGTGTCTATATTCACTCCACCATTCGAATTAAATAAATACTATTCAGAAAACGAATATCGTATCATGTCTTTAAAATATTCACAAAACAGTACGCAAGGGTCGAAGTCAGCATGTTCATAAGGTCTTGCACCATTTTTTCATCACGTAGAATATGCATTTGAGTTACTTCAAAATTTCACCCACTTTACATTTACACCATATGGTAGCAACAGTCCTCACAGAATTGTTGAGCTCCATCTCAACATGACCCAGAATGAAGTGGCCCAAAGATGGACAATATTGTGCCATATTTTGAAGACTAAAAAATCAAAAAACCTTTATATTGTATTCAGTATTTTGACATCTTTCTGGACGGCATCCGTGCGTTATTTCCCAATCAGCATTCCATTTTGCTATCGTTTCCTAACTGAATTTGTATGTTATTGCCAGGAGCCGAAAGTCCATAGTGAAATTCGAATAATTCCAAAATGAACTTTTCATCCAATTTTCATTTGCCATCCGATGCGTTCTCCTCTTGTTGATACCGACCGAATATTGCGCAATATTGTCGTCAGACAGCACAATATTTGCCAGATTGTGGAATATATTTCAAAACGAGTTGATTTCGTATAAAACATTACATAACCTTTCACTACCGGAAACACAAGATCAATATTATTGCACAACCTCCAATACTGTGCAATAATATTGAGCGTGTATGGAGCGCTCAATAATTTGAACCACTTCACTCATCTTTGCGAACCGAACTTCAAGATTTTTTGCTACTAACCGTATCTGCTGAAACTTTTTCATGAGACCTGATGAACTTTTATTGTCTTGATAAAACAAATCCCCCAAATCAACTCTGTATTTTCAATATATAAACCATTGCTAGTACGTACTGCCTAAATCAACATATTGAGCCTGAATATTCTTTGAAAAATTTTCAACTGATGGAAACTTTTGTAGAGAGTAAAGAGTTATAGACATTTTTCTATTGTGCTTTTATGTTTATTAAAAAGAATATGTGGAGACTACAAAACAAAACTGAAGATAAATAAAAATACAAAGCAGGATAAAGTTTAAATATTGAACAACTTTGATCCTTGTTTCTCGAGTATCTACCCTAAAAGCAGAACGAAAATAACGCCATACATAAAATAAAAATACCTTTTATTCAAAGTATCGACCATTTTCCTATTGAAAAACCTGAGGTGGCTCTGGAAGATAGGGGGATAAAGTATGTCAAAACGTAGCTCCCTTGATATAAACTGAGATAGATACATCTCGTTGTTTTTGGCTACAAAATATGTATAAGTTGTTTCGAAGTTTTTGTCCGTTTCACTGTCATGTGTATATGTAACTCTATATCTGAATAAGTCAAAGAGTCCAAATTATAAATGCCTTTTTGATAATTACATTGTCTTCAATCAAACTACGGTAACTGGTTCCATTTTGCGTCATAGCCTGTATTGACCGTGATCGGTATAAGAGTAGTCTCGCGAGAATTTACCTCGATAAACAAAGGGTCTTGTCAATTTGTCGCCAAAAGATAGGCAACCATCCGTTCGCAAACGTGTAGATTATGCAGGGACTTTAGTTTTTTAATAAAAAATTTCTAGTGATATTTATAGATGTAGAGAAGGAAGTCGAGTTCGTCGAGCTCTGAAAGTATTAAAAAGTGGCCGGGTTGAAGAATCAAAAAGTGTTTTGTGGCAAATCATGGCAAAAACATACGATTATTTATTCAAGTTGTTGTTAATTGGTGATTCGGGCGTTGGAAAAACTTGTGTTCTTTTTAGATTTTCCGAAGACGCTTTCAATACAACCTTTATTTCGACAATAGGTGAGTCAGAATGCACAGTATTTTGATATATATGTATCAACCTGTAGACCTTCGGGCAATTGAATTGAAGGCTAAACTTGAAGAATTCGTTCATCTTCAGACTTAGATTGTCTCGGATGATGTGAAATGTACAATGGGAGTTATTATCTCCATAGGATAGGCCAAAGTAGCTTTTCAACCACACCTAATAAAGAATATTGTACAAAATAAATGATTAATTATTCCCAGTTTCAATTAAATGTAATGTCATTTAATTACTCTCCAGTATATAAATGGAATTCTTTGAAAATTCTAATGAGTAGGAGCTGAGAGCTGAGCAATTGTGAATTTGGTGACCTAAACAAAATAATTATTGTGTCATAAATTGTTTATGTTTGCATTGGATTTATTTTCAAACTGTTGGTTGATTTGTATATGTTACTCTACATGTTTATTTATCACAGACTAATTAGCTACCACAAAATTTTCAGACAGTTTTTAGTTATCATCATTTGTTGATAAAATAACACCTTTTTACCTGTCCTTGTTCTTCACCTTGACCTCTGACTTCATAGATATTTCAGCAATAAAGAGGTTTTTACAAATATGTCAATTTAGAGAAAAATTTTCCTCATCCATTTCATTGATCAATAAAATTGTTTGTTATTGATTTATTTGTCCTTTTTTTTAGGTTGGATGATAATCATCCATACTTGTACAATGTACTACCAATAATTCGCCCTAAAACTACTCTTCATTTTATTAAATAGATGCTAGGAAATGGTCTTTAAAATCACTTTCCAACCATCACTTTGTGATATCAAACTAACTCACCCAAATTTATTCATAGTTTTATTTGAAAAAGTCTCAGAAAAAGTATTGTAATCACCTTCTGTGTCATCAGATTTTTTGTTTTTATAAAAAAATATGAATGTACACGTAATCTCAATGAGTAATTGCTTATTGACATAAGTATGAAATTCAATAATATGAAAATGGCTTACTCTTCAGCTGAAAAGAATGAAAATCATTATTCTTCGTATAAGAAATAATGAAATCATTAGAAGTACTGTTGTGACATCTTTCTTTAAGTATGAATAAAAGTTTGATGTATGAATTAGCCATTAAAGAACTTTGTTAACATGGCTCTGATTGGAATTTGGCAAAACAATGAAAGACAAGATGGGCGAAAAAAAAAGAATTTGTTTTTTGAACAATATTTTTGAACTCTGCCCTTGTTTTGATTAGTGTATTCATTTAGTTCTGATTTATTTTTGTTTCTATTATCTCTTTAAATGTAGGTTAGGTTAGGTCCTCCATGGCATTGTATTCTAGGAAGCCGCTGAATTATAAACATTTCCCTTATTTGATATTTTTAGCATATGTCTTTTTCTAGCTATCAGTATTTCAAAATTATTCAAAATTCATCGAGATGAATGGATTTTTTTAGGTCCAAAATTATTCAATAAAAACATAAGAAAAAAATTAATACAAATTACAAAATTAGGAAATAACAAAAATTAATTGGCACTCCTGGACGACTTGATTGATTCCAGTGGCGCATTTGCTTTTTCAGCTGCAGGAAAACTCGGAAGATCTTGATTTGCCAATGTCCTCTCTTATATAACAAAATGTAGAGTGTCTCCAGAGGCTCCAATAAATTCAAGATATTGCCAGAATATTCAGTGAATTTTGTATGAATTTTCAGTTATACAAAATGAAAAATAACTTTACAATTTGAGTTTTTCAAACTACTTATATGCTAATAAAAATACTACCGATTTGTTCCAGGTATTGATTTTAAAATAAGGACTATAGACTTGGACGGAAAAAAAATCAAATTACAAATATGGTAAGAAACTCTCAGTGGAAAACGTTTGATAGCTCATTTAAAAAACGAGAATGGAATGCTGATAATGTAAAATATTTCATCATTACGTTTTTATAGGGATACAGCAGGCCAAGAGCGATTCAGAACCATAACTACTGCCTACTATCGAGGTGCAATGGGTATAATGCTCGTTTATGACATAACCAATGAAAAAAGTTTTGAGAATATCAAAAACTGGATAAGAAATATCGAGGAAAATGCTTCGGCAGATGTAGAAAAAATGTTGTTGGGAAATAAATGCGAGTTAGAAGAAAAACGACAGGTGTCTAAGGAAAGGGGTGAACAGCTCGCAATCGAATATGGTATTAAATTTATAGAAACAAGTGCAAAAGCAAGCATTCGAGTGGAAGACGCATTCTTTACTTTAGCTAGGGATATTAAAGCAAAAATGGAAAAGAAATTGGTGAGGTTTCAGTCAGACTATTCGTTCAATGATTTTAAAAAATCATTTCCGATCTGTGTCAGTAATAGGTTTAAACGTACCATCTGGCAGTTATCTCTAAATTTGACAAACACATATCTGCGCATTTTGGCCATTACTGACACATTTTGGAGTCTCTATACATATGCAGATTCAAAAAAATTCTGATCCGGAATCAATAATATTGTTTTCATTTTTTTTTAACCTGCATAAATGTCGTAGTGCTAAATGTCTGCAGTTCTGTTGAAGTATTTTATTGTTATCTATTGTTGTCTAATCTACCTTGTATTTTTCTTGCTCGTCCTGTAACGGCAGAAGGTAAATAGTTCTTTTCTCTCTAAGCATGCCACATTCATTAATTATTTTTGCACGTGGGGATCTTTTTTTATAACACCCATTTTTTTATCAATATATTCATCAGTTTACATTAACTTAATTCTTGGCAATAGCTATTAATGCTTTTTCTAATCGTAGAATATAAATTTGTGTTTAATTTTTTTAAAACTTTTTGTACATTTTCCTATTATTTTATATGAAATATAAAATATTTGTTGATTTGGCAGATATATATTATAGTATTGCTAAATATGTGACAGAAAAGCTTTAACAATCTCTAGTTTGGACTAATTTTATTTATTAGAGTTTGTCTCTTAGAAACTGGTAGATTTTTTGAGACCCTTGTACTGAATTTTGTCACAAATTTACCGCACTAATTTCATTGAAAAATAGTATTTTTTATTGAGCATTCATGCTTTTCGAAAACACTCTTCTTGAAGAAGGTAAGAATGGTATCTAATTTCAAAAATTGGGTAGTGACATGTGAAACAAAAACTTATGAATTTTTTGCTATAGTTTGTTGTGAATTTTAATTCTCCATGGCAGCGCATGCAAGCTTTATAAAATCTAATGAATATTGTAAATATTTTATGAATCTTCACCAGAATGTTGATTTTTACTGCCTATTTGAAATCCAAGAAGAAACATCAACTGCTGTCCCTTTTAAAAATATTTTCAATCAATCTTGAATGTATTTTCAATTATATCAACATAGTTGTTTCCACCAATTTCCATAGCCTTAACACTATTTGGGAGATTTCCATTTTGTTTGGTGATATTTTAATTTTTTAAGAACTTCAATTTCAAATAAGGTTTGATGTAATTTGTGCATTATCTGCCATTTTACCAGAAAATACACTTTCATTGTTATCTACATTTTTTAAAGATTTGTTAACAATACTAAAATACAAGATTCATTCTGTTCACTATTAAGTACAAGAACTACCAAATATATTATTAAACCATTCAAGAATAAACCCAGAATATGTGGGTGGGAAGGTCAAACCATTCCGGAATTCACTTTGTTATCTTGGTAGATAAAATTTGAATCTCAACAAGGGAAATTCCTCTGTACCAAACAATTAGTTACATTCAGTTATTTTATACAAACATATTTGTCATTATTTTGGGTTTGTGTTATGAACAATACCAAGAAGGCTTTGAATATATTTATGCAAGAGAATGATGCATTCCACATTCCACATATACAAATCTTATTTGATTTCAATATAAAATGAAGTTTTTTAATAATCTGGACTAATAACCTTCGAAACGAATATAGAAAATCTTTCGATTGTAACGTTTTTCAAAAAGGAAGAAGAAATTATTCAAAACATATAGCATGTTTGTTTGAAGGTGATTGATGGTATTTCATGATGAATTTCATTAGTTCGGACTTCCATTGTCAAATATATAAAATTATTTTAAATTCCTAAATGAACCCATACAAGATAAAATTTAAAAAGAATAGCTGAAAATAACAATTGTGTTAGGCAAAAAAAAAAACCTGAAATGAAATTACAGTGAAATGAAATGCAAGTAAAAAATTGGAACTTTTTTTTTGTTTAATTGTTCAATGATGAAAGATTTTTGTCATCCTATAAGAGTGAATTTCATAGCAACCAACGGCTATAGCAATTCCAATAAATTCAATTGATAAAGTAGGCTCAATTAAGATATCAGTTTTTATTGTTGAAGTTTCGCGTTGTTTTTGGTAGTTGTGGAATCAAATTATATTTGTCTTAATATCATTGAAATAAAGAGAGTTCTGGTCACACCATGAAATGAGGTTACCAACAGCAGTTGGACACGTTTGTTTTAAGGAATTTTCACATTTTTCAGAGAAATATATTGGTATCATCCGCATATTTAATAAAGCTGGCAGGAGATTCCATATTACCCATGTTATTTGTAAAGAAAAACAATAAAATTTGTCTCAAAACTGAGCCCAGTGAACGCCTATGCTTTATATAAAGTGATATAAAATGAAGAAAAGTATTTATTTTTTGTGTTACGAACCTGTGAACTAAATCAAGACAGGGTTGAAAACATCAATGATTTTAATGTAACCATCAACTTTTATTAATCTACCTAAAGTTATATATTGGCAGAGTCAAACCGTAAACTGAGTTTTGAAATTAAAAACTCCTGATAATTATTTATTTTCAAAATGTTCATACATTTTAGTGGATGTACCTGAATTTTTAATTGATAATAATTGTGGATAAATACAAAACCATTTTTAACCTATACAATTGCAATATTTTTTTGTTAATAATTGAAATTTGAAGATACTGGTGAAAAACCCTAAGTTTCATAATTTGCATGATTTATAAAATATGTTGTTTGTGTAACAAAAAAAAATATACAGGGCTATTCTAATTGGTTTCAGTACATGGGGATCTCGTAAACGATAAGAGATCGAGTGTCGGTTAAATTGTGGCAAAGTTGTGTATTTTAGAGACATATTCAATGATGTAAAGAAATTGAATATAGCTCTTTTGGTTCTAGAGATTACAGGAAAATCAAAAAAACTCAAATTATTTTTTTGTCTATATCTTCTTTATTCGCAGACATTGAAAATCTGTCCACATTTTGCTATTGGAACTTGATGTGGGCTCTCAGAATATATCCATTAATCTTTTATACAGGGTGCCATCTGACTTGGGCCACCCCCATGTTTGAATTTTTAAATACGGACCTGTATTTTTGTTGTAGTTTTTCGATCGTAGACGTTCACTTCATACTGAAAAATTTAATTCAATTTTATATTTCGGGATTTTTCGGTAATATTCGATTATAATCGTGTGAATTATTCCCTTTTTAATTACAGTTCTGGAAATTGGTTGACTGAGTTGGATAAAAACAAAATAGCAACTTTCACGTCTCCCTATGTATCGTTTTTCGAGCGTTTTTTTTTTTATTTTTAGGTACCTATTTTTAGGTGTGTTTCAATAAGCAGAAAAAGAAATGATAGCAAAAATAACATTCTAAACGAACAGAACACTATAATTGTAATGAAAATTGAAATGAAGTAATTTTTATAGGTACCCAAAAAAAGTATTGGCGCAATAAATATTCGAATTGGAGTCGAAAACTCGGTTTTTCATATTATTTATTGCCCTCAATACACTTATTTGCTGCATTGTTGTGAAATCATTCAAAATCCTCAATCTCGAGTCTTCCACATTTTCTATCTCTTTGCCAGCGTAACTCCTATTTTTCAATGTCGCCCATAGAAAATAGTCCAAAATAGTAAGATCTGGTGATCTTGCAGACCATCTTATTGTCCCATTATTTGTCTCGAAATGGAAGGACTCCAATTCGAA
>WOGP01005522.1:0-13076 GCA_015342065.1 Leptinotarsa undecemlineata | reverse complement strand
CGATCATTTCCACATTGAATTCAATTCAAGAGCCACCGGTAGAAAGCTGTTTCAGCCTATTGGGTATCGTCAGTACCGGGCAGGCGGTCCTCGATTGAAGACAAAAGGTGAAAAACCAAAAATTATTGCGTTTATTCTCCCATCTTCTCATCAGTCAATCAGTTTTGTTCCGTGTACTAGTTTGTACAGTTTCCGTGTTGGATGTTCGTCATATTCTTCGGAGCGTAATTTTGTTCGTACATATATTGCCTGCCTCCTGTGATTCAGTGCCTCAGATTAGCATGAGATGTGTATAGCTGATTCTATCCCTTCGTTGCATAATCTTCAGCTGAGGTCTTCGTTGTACAGCGCCATTTTATTCAGGTGTCCTCTAAGCGGACAATAACCGGTCAGTAACACTGTAATCATTCTGAGCCGATCCCTACTATATTAAAGTAGTTCTTCGGTTCTTTTCTCGGACGGTTCCCTAATGAAGGTTTTACTGTGTTTGTTGGCAGATACTTTTGTCCAGTACTCTGTGTGCTTCTTATTTGTCCATGTCTTAATCAGGTTTCGTACCAATGCTTTTGCTACCCCACGAGCTGGTTCAGAACCTATATATGAAGTTGATGATCCACGTCTAGCGCATTCATCAGCTTTATCATTACCTGTGAGTCCTGAATGCTCTGGCACCCAGTACAAGAATAGTACGTAATAAAAATGTGAGACATAAGTGGAACCACCTACTGATGTGACCCCCAAATCAACTCACGAAGTTATTATGTCAGTGTTGGTGGTTTGACCAAGCAATCGACAACTGCGGTAGCAGACATTTGGGAAGCTGACCTGTAATGATATTGGAAAACGAATCCACATGTTTCTAGAAATGATATGAAATCGAGAAAGGTGAATGCAGTCAAGCTGCTGGAAAATACTTTCATGAAAATCGATTGTTGAAAATATGTATGGAAACTGTAGAATATCACTTGTATTTTATTAGTATTGAGTAACTTATATAAAACATAATTTCTCTGCTATCACCATGGAAACTATTCAATTTATCTGAAGGCCCACTCATTGAAGCGGGAGATTAAATGATGAACTTGAGATTTGACATGCTATATTGTTTAATGCATATAACAAGATAATATTGATGACCCTGAACGACTTTATAGAGTAATTCTTTATTTAAATTCGATATAATTTGAGTACGGGAAAATATCGATATTTCAAAACTGTTGTATTTATACTTTCTAACAAATGAGAAATCATAATTCATAATGATAAAACTGAATCTGCTGCATTCACCAATGAGAAATATGAAATCAGAATAAGTAGTAATAAGCCAAGATTAGGTTAGGTCCGAAGTGAGTGGGTCTATTCGACCCTCCATCGCAAAGGTTTATTGCGGCTCACACCTATTCACACTCGACCAAACAAGCTATATACTACAAAGTGGATAATAGGTGGCGTTTACTTCATACTTCGTTGACAAGAAATTATTTTCAAAATATTCACGGTTCTGAAGAATTCTCGAATGATTATTTGAACTATAGTACTATTGCAAATGCTATAAACATTCTATCCATGATTATATCAATCATGATGATTATAATCAATTCAATTTCTCAAAAATATTAATTTTATTCATCGTGCAGTTTGAAAAGTTTATTACAAGTAGAAGTATGAGTATTTACATTCATTTCATTATTGCTAGTCTCGATACAGTACAAATGCTGGTTTTATTCGGAGTTAAATAGCCGTCTGTCACTGAATTAGATTTCCAGCCACCATAATGTTTTAATGCAGTATCATCACCACCAGCATCAACAAATACGGTTGAAGATGTCCTTTGAAAACAACGCTCTCTATATTAATTGGGATAAGGAAGATTTGAAAATGTTTCTATTCGCTTTCCTTGATTACGAAATTCTTTGTTACCAATGTTTCAAGTTATGCATTTTCTATTAGTAATTAACGAGAAACGATGGATTGTGGTACATTTTTTCCCGTGAATTCCTATATTTCTTAGTTATTTTGTAGTATTTTCCAGTATTTTTCCAGTAATGCTCGTTGTACTTATGTTTCAGGTTTCAATTTGTATCACATTGCCAATTAAAATTCCATTTATATCTTGGACATTTTTATATTTGAGGTTATGTAGTTTCTGCCTTCGACATGCTCTTATCAAAAAATAGCATAAGAAATAAAGAAAAGAATAATTTGAATAAAAAGCAGGATGACCTAGCCTAGCTTCCAACCCATGTCTCTGATTTTTCTCGAAATTAATTGTAATATATCATGCATGAATCGAATGAAAAATGTAATCATGATAAATTTTTCAAAAATGCAATGTTAGGTAGATGCTTACTTTCATGCTTTTAATTTTTTTTGTACTGCTTCCAAGGAATATTTTCGTATCCAATTTGCTTCCATTTTGCTTGTTTGGTGTATTAATCAAGAAAAAGTTGTCTTGGTTATTTCTTACGAAATTTATTCGAAATAAAATCCGATTGTTCTACATATAACCTCGAATATTTTACATCGATATTGCTCTTTCTTCTTGTGATAAGTTTTCAATTTTCATTTATAATAAATAGGAGCTCCAAAACAGCCACTTCAACACATTTATCATACTTTCCAATACATTTTCCCTCAATCACAAATAATTATTTTCGAAATAATTCACTTTGATTTCCATGAATTTGTTTCTGATACATCAATTTCAAGACAGATCACATTTACATTTTCAATTATCTGAATGTATTCTTTCGTGATTTGTTGGATCAAGCCGCAGGCTAAACGGTCTAATCTCACTTGCTATCAACCAACCCGTGTTAGGAATCACACGTAAAATGGTAAGAACTCGTTAGTCCATTGCTTGGACAAGTTTCGACTTCTGAGGGTTGTAGTTCGTAGGAGTGCGACAGCTGGTTAACGAAAAAAACATATTTCAACATATTCTCCAACAACATATCTCACATTCTCATTTATAATGGCGAATATAGGTCAAAGACTCCTGCTCAATTAATCAAATAACAGCGTGTGTTTTCATTTAACGGTCAAAAGAGCTTCTCTCCAAATCAGAACTCGTAAACCACAATTGTATTCTCTTCTCGCTTATTCGGAATCAGTGTAACGAACAATATTCCATCCGGCATACCTGACCGTATAGGATTCCCCAACGAACAAAGGTAGAAACATTTCGGCCACAAAAAATGACATCCCGCTCTGATTGCCGGAAGTTTCCCCAATAAAAATAATCACCGATGATTGATCCCTATTTTCCGACTGCAAACCGTAACGAATCATATTTTACGGGTCTTTAATCAATACCAGAATGGGAAAAGGACAGAATCGAGTCCTATTGCAACGGTAAATCTGGTGATTTGGCCGACATCGTTAGATTTTAATTTCTAGGAACGACTGTGTCCATAATAGAATTTGGTCTTGTCAATTACCATCCAGGGTCTTGATTGGTTCATCGAATTGGTTGTCGTGGAAAATGGCGTAATTGGTGTTAATTAATCAATTAGTTCGATGAAAGCTTGTGAAAATATCGAGAAGAAAAGCCCAAAAGTGTAGGTGCGACTAGAATATACTCGAAACTGAAAGTGCTACAATTTCATTATGTAAGAAAATTTGCAATTGTAGTCAAGTTGATGACATCTATCAACAAAAAATAGAAGTTTATGAATGAAAAGAAGCCCATTTGCAGAATGAATTTCAATGAAGAATCTACCATTTCTCATCATTTACCTTCAGAGCTCTCTATTTCTTTTGGAATACTAACAGGTATTAGTACAGCAAACTACCTGTTTCAACATAAAAAATATGCCTTATGCAGCCGTAATATCCAGTCATCAGAGATTCAATGTTAGGAATCACGCGTTGAAAGTTAATCCCACGTTAATCCATAGCTCGCAATAGTTTCGACTTCTGAGGGTTGTCGTTCGTTGGGTTGCGACAGCTGTTAAGGTGAAAACAGATTTTAAACAGTTTTTTTGAATATACAGTCATTAGAATCGTTGCCATCAACTCAGAAATAAAAAGATATACTCTGCTATTGAAAATGGATCAAAACAACTTCAATGTAAGTCTTCGCGATCATCAGAATTTGCTAGAAAATGGGAGAATTATCAAAGAAAAAAATCTAGTATTCGCAACACTGTTGCTCCGTGGGTAAGGCTAACTATCGAGCGCGTCCCCAGATGGCGGATAGGAGAACGGCCAAGGGACGGAGGGGGTCTGTCCGGGAAGCCGATGTGGCCATACGTCTAACTACTGGTCAATGGAAGAAATAAGTAGGGTGAGGGGAACTGCACCCCCTCCAAATCCTTTGTAAAATGCAAAACATGCCAGGCATGAACCAGCCTACCCAAGGTAAGCTGTAAGGAATCGTGCCGACAGCTACATGGCCGCAAGGTGATATGAGGTTACGAACGATCCCCTTGGGGAACCGGGCGAAACCTTATTGTAGTCAGCCCTTCTCTTGTAATGCGGGGCTCTGCCAGAGGTGCCAACTCTTTCCTTGCTACTCGTGGGAACACAAGAATGAAACTAACACAAAAATAGACACAACAAAAACCAATCCCGAGGCTGGACACAATTGCTCACCTCAATTTATGGTGGTGACTGGGAATGAACAGAAATGTCCTCCACAATCTACCGCTTGGAATGAGGCTGGATATAGCAGATCACCTCGTGATGTAATACAAAGGCAGCGCATTTGCGGAGCCAATGCCAAAAGGAGGAAGACAGCGAAAGAGGCAGGAGTGAACTTTCTTCTCCCCATCTCCACCTTCAACAGCGAGGGCTCTTTCTGCGGCGGGCACCAAGAACTCCGCCTTGAATGAAGGCAAAGAACTGACTGCTCCTCCAGGAAAACGCCCTCACTTGAAGACTTCCACGGAGGGAACCCCAAGAAAGTTGAAGAAGCTGAGCAACGACAGTAATGTCGCTGCACCTTCCAAAACCTTCAGGGATGCCACCGTAAGATACGTTAAGGTTGCCAAAGGGAGTGCATGTTTGGCGAGTCTTGGTCTACACTTACCGATATAAAGGAAATGTCTCCCAGTGATCTGTTCACCTTCCTGGAAAGGACAGGATGGACGATGAACTAGAAGAACAACTCTTCGGGAGGATGTACAATGGGTCACATGTGGCTAATTTTCTGTGAATCTACACTTTCCCTTCTTACTCTACAGATACAGATACTGATCTTTCTGCGGAAGTTCAATGTAAAACTTTTGTTTTTGTTGATCTTGTTTCTTCAATTTCACGGTATGTTTGGGTCAATTTTTCTGTTTGTCCTTGTATAAAAAGTAATAATTGAGAAAAAAAATATATAAATGAGAAGTTGTTGTTGACGGTACTTGGACCTAATCCGTCCTATCCTTTCCGATAATCCTCTGATGTAGGAAAGTAAAAGTACTGGTATAACATCAGGACCTGCTTCAGACCTGAGATCACTATCCGTAACAGACTCACGAAAACCAGGGCAGCAAACGTGGACTACGATTCCAAGAATTGCATTTACCGGATAACTTGCGAGTGCGGGGAATCATATATTGATGAAACTTAGAGGCCATTGAAAGTTTGTATTGCTGAGCACAAGAAACACACACAGCGAGAAGGAACCAGCAAATCCGAAATAGCAGAGCATGTTTGGGCTCATCAACACAACATCAAGTGGGCTCAAGCTGAAATCATTCACAAAGAGGAACACTGGTTTAGGAGAAAATTCAAGGAAGCCGCGTATATGTTGTCCTACAACGCATTTAGTCAAGCTACTATAGAGATACGTAATATATGGAAACCTCTAATCAAGCGAAAAATGACCAACTTCCGCCAAATGGTCATCTCCCGCCAAAACCAATGAAGCGGAAAGAGGGAAGGGGATAGGTGAAAGCACTCGAATGACCTATAAATAGTCAGATCACGGAGGAATAAGTCCAGTTATCACCCGAAGTCCATTGTGGATACTAACAATCGAAACGTTGTGACATAACTTGGTTTGAAATTCTTTTAATTTTTTTTGTTGATAATATTTTTAATTTTTCAACCTTTTCAGCTTTTATCAATATTTCAATTTTTATTTGTTTGGTTGGTGTATGTTATTTCTTTGTAATTTCAGTTTTTGTTGAATAAAATTGTAATTTTCATTTTTTTCAGGGTTATCAAATCAATTTATATTATACTAGACAATGGAAGTCCGAACTGCTGAAATATAGAAACTCTGATGTTTGAATCGATTCACTTTTTTGTTTAGTCAAAATATTTCGACTCAACTTTGGTTACGTACAAATGGATAAAACTAGAATGTAATCTAAAAATTTTTGACATCAAAACAATTAGTAATGTCGGAGAAAAGTGAAATAGTCCTTCAAATTTTTATTGAAATGTTCGAACTCAACAGTTTTCAATGATACTGATCAAGGTAACAGAAATAAGAATCTATGATTGAAAACTTCTTGTTGAAGCACACAATATGCAACCAAATTTTATCAGCTGGTTACTCCTGAGATTGTTGATGTTTCCTCCAAAATTATACTAAAATCGTGACTATCAAGTCAATAGTGTCTATCAACTCAGTTTGACTATTGGAGTTTTGTCCTGTTTGTCCTTTCGTCAATTAGCTTTATTTCGTTTTCTAAAAAAATGTTGTATATATTCCATTGAAGTAGTGGGTTTATACTTCATGAAAACTGCTTGTACTTTCAAAATGGTGGATCTGGAAGAAGATATGCCTTGAAATGTTCATATTAATTCTTGAACACTGCTGCTGTGAGCTACTAATATATTATATTATTTAGAATTGAGGAAAGAAACAGAAGGCTTGATTATCAAGAATGCGGAGTCTTGAGAAGTGAAGTTGGTCCATTAAATGTTTTATTACAGTCTCAATATCAAATGACTTACTGAGGGTGGCTTGTTGCACACTATATGTGATTTTTTTGAATATTTCAGCAGGAATATTGGATTTACAGAGACAAATAGTTGCTGGCTTAGATACACAAGGCTAGACTTCCTTTACTCTTTTCGTCATGAATTGGAATGAACACAAATCCAAGTTTTCCTTATTGGTCATGTCAAAATCAAATTGATGAGTTTATTCATGATGACATGTCCAAGTTGACTTTATTGAAGCCACTTTCAAGAAGCTATGATTTCACTGAAGTCTTAATGTAAGGAAAGAAAGATTTTAGGTGGTACATGAGGTACAGGGCATATACGAAATATTATCTTTCGTCTGGAAGGTCATTACTGTCTCGCCATACACTTCAGGACATTACATACCTCGTTTCTGCAAGTCACAATCCCGTTCCTACCACCAATTCCCCCATTGCTGTCACCATCAGTCCGCCCCTTCACTCGTCCAGGGACATAAACAACAGATCAGAGACTGTGGTACCACAGTCCACCCTTGGAAGTAGGCAGATTGAGCGGAGATCAATACTTATCATTATTACTGTTATACTCATACATACTAATACACCCAATCAAATAAATGGGGATTATCATTAAGTTCATCAACACATTAATTTTATGTTGAAGCTTTCGGAAATCGTTTAATCCTAGCGATCCTCTCCCAGCAAACTTTGAGAAACTTTGTGATTGGGGCGCCAAAGAGTCATTCTTGTGTGATCATAATTATATTCCTTTGCATATAATTTTAGATAGTCAAAGGGTTTACGGGATATTTAGATGTATTCGAACTGAGTTACCTTGAGCAAGGAACACAGTTTGATGGAACTATTAAATATTATATTTTTGATGTTGTATGGACTACACTAATGTGGGTGAACAATTAGCGGGGGAAATTATTATAAATAGAAAATATTTCTCCAGATATAAAAAAATTTTGGAAAACTCTTTCTTTCTGAAACAAACATGTATGAAGGAAGCGAAAGAGGTGATTAGTAGTCTTGAAAATAACAAAGCTCCCGGATACGATAACATCAGAGTAGAGACATTGAAAGATATTTCAGAATTTATTTCAGCTCCTTCGGCTTGTGTCATCAATAGGTTGTTCAGAGAAGGTAAATGTCCAACAGTGTTCAAAAAAGCTATCATTAAGCCACTATTCAAAAAAGTAGATGAGATGGAGGTTACAAATTATAGACCTGTATCATTGATCCCAAACCTTGCCAAAATATTCGAAAAACTTTTGAAAAATAGAATAATGAAATACTTAACTGAATATAGGGTATCATCAGATGAACAATCATGTTTCGGGACAATAGATCTACATATATGTTGCGATATCTGAACTTGTTGCTGAAATAAATAAGGCAGTGGATGAAAATATCACTTAGTATCTTTGTAGACCTACCAAAGGCGTTTGACACTGTTAGCCATAGTCAATTACTCCACTCTTTGGTTCTCCAAAGACCAATATTCTTATTGGTTTCCGAGGGATTGCATACGACATAATGAAAAGGTACCCTTCTGATATAAAATATGAAGTACCCTAAAGGACGGTTATAGGGACAATATTGTTCATAGTCTACTTAACCGCTGTTATTTATACGGATATATCGTAGGAAGGTGTGAAAGCTGAGGTTGACAGAAAATTTCCTAAAATCATGCATTGGTTTGATACAAAATTACTAATAATCAACTATGATACAACTTATTATATTCCATTTACCAGAATATAATAAGATCACACTCTTGCATAATACTTCCCAAGTTGAAATTTCGTCTACCAAAAGTACTAAATATTTAGGGGTATTGAAATGGGAACGCATGTCAATTATATCATAAAAAAACTGAGATACTTACTGTATAATTTCAAATATTTATCAAATATCCTGAAACAGGAACATATGAAAATAATTTACCATTCATTAGCGGAATCGCATTTATTATATGAACTCGTAGTTAGGGGTGTAGCAAATAAAACTTTGATACGAAATCTTGAAACTATACAGAAATTTCTTCTGAAAATTATATTCAACAAAACAAGACGATTCTAATCTGAATTTTTATACAAAGTACTGGATATTCGCCAATTATTCTGTCACAGTCTTCTCGTGTATCAACACAAAAATAATAAAGTTTCGATTTGAATATTACATATTCATAATACAAGACGCAGAACAAACGCCCTTAAAATACTAAAACCAGAAAGAAACAATTACACAAAAATGCCATACTTACCAAGGACCTGAATTATATAACACATTGGACATTGAGATGAAAAAAATCAACTCCCTAGAAATGTTTGAAAGTCATACAAAAAAATGGTTACTTAGTATACTTCGAGAGAAGTTACACCGATTCATCGATGAAGAAAAATGAAATGAAAAGGAAAAAAAGAAAACAAAAAAAAAGAAATGAAAAAATGCGTTTTTCTTAGAAGCTACCTCAAATTGTTTGAATCAACTCTAGTTCGTGGATCTTCTTCACCCTTTCTTTCCTTTTTTCCTTCACAGTTTTTCACATTCACGTTTTTTTATCTGCAACTACATCTTATTATTAAGACTAACTATGACTTGTCGAATGATCATCAAACGTATCATAATTGTAGAGTACTGCTGAATGATAGAAGCTGGTTTATGTTCAAATCTGATATTTTTTAAGCCTATTCTGTAATTATCGGTACATAAACATTGCTAAGGATTGACTAAGGACTGTAGTATATATCATTGATGTATATAAAGTGATAACTTTCAATCTTTTATTTTTCTACTCCTTTCCCCCTTTTTTCTCTTTTATCTCAATCACTGAACAAAGCAATGCTTTGTGTGGCTAACTCTTTTATTTATTTGGAATATTGACATTGGTTACTGTAGTTGCTTGCGGCAAATATCATTATAACTATTATTTTTATTATTGATTCCTATTATATTGTTACAAAATGTCGGATATTATTTTGAAGTTATGATTTTTCTGCTGTATACACATGAAATCTAAACTAATATTTTCAAGAGGAAAAATACATTTGTGTGTTCGCCATGGATGAACTCAAAAACTACTCAATAAATTCTGGAAATTTCTCTGGAAGGAAGTCACATTATCATCGAGTAATATCCCTGCCAAGTGGATTGTCATCAATGGAATTAAGAGTCTCTTCAAATGACGCACCAGCCTACGGTTCGTGTATCCGTGCCGAAAAGTTACGTTTCGATTGTTAGTATCGACAATCGTCTTCGGGTGATAAGTGGACTTGTTCCTCCGAGATCTGACTATTTATAGGTCATTCGGGTGCTTTCACCATTCACCTCTTTCCTCTTTCCTCTTTCCGCTTCATTGGTTTCAACGGCAGATGACCGTTTAGCGGGAGTTAGTCGTTTTTCGCTTGATAAGAGGTTTCCATATGTTACGTATCTCTACGCTAGCTTGACTAAATGCGTTGTTGGACAATTTTCTCCCAAACCAGTATTCCTCTTTGTGGATGATTTCAGCTTAGTTTGGAAACTTTTAATCTTTATTTTTATTTTTCATTTCTGTTAATGATATTTTTAATTTTCCGCTTTCATTATTATTTCAATTTTTATTCTTTGGTTGTAACTTGTATGTTATTTCCTTGTAATTTCAGTTTTTTTGTGTTTTGTAAAATTGTTATCTTCGGTTATTTTTTTTATTTTTTTCAGGGATTTCAAATCAATTTATATGAATATTAGATAATGGAAATCCGAACTGATGTAATACAAAAAAGGCTGATATTGTTGATTTAATGCGAAGTCATGACATGGAAATACCCGAAAAGATTCCAACGAAACAGGTATTACTGGCTACCATTAAACAACGTAATTTCAGAAAAGAGTATATTATTGATTCGATGTGGGAAACACGTGATCATATTATATATTATCTTTGTATCCATACTATTATGTGGTCAATCCAATTGAAATGGTTTGGGCCACAATGAAAGAAAGCTTGCGGGAATGTAATCAGTCACCGACTTTTAATGCTGTGGTGCTTGATAGTATAAGACGAGTGGTGAATGAAGTAGGTAATAGTGATATGTGGAAGAATTGTGTGGCCCACGTTATGAAAGAAGAGAACAAATATTATATGCAAAGTTCCATAAATACGATCGTTATTCAACCCGATGATGATTCCACCTCATCCGAATATAGCAAAGAAGAATTTCAATTTTTCTAGCAATTTTGTGGGCCTCTAATATTTTGTAAATATATGTTCGAGAATTCGTTGTGATTATTTGTGTTTTCGTTTCATTTGAGAGTTTTCGACTCGGAAATCAACTTTTTAAAGTATTCATAGTTACCCATGGTGGTAAATATCAGTTGAGATAATTTTTCATGGGGTGATCAATTGCTATGATTGTATAAATAAGTAACTGAAAAACAACCACTGAAAAATAATATGCCGACGCCAATGTCGAGGCGGGAATTTCTTCTCTGTGCTGTTCCAATTGGTATTGGAAATACTATACTCTCACTCACCGGGGTGAACTAAAAAGTTTGCTCTTTCTATATCTGTATATCGTATATGTACACATTAAAATTATTATATTTTTCACATTGCGAAAGGTGAAAATAACCAAAACAAGACGATCAAGAAGGATTATTATGTTTTTGGCAAGTTAGTAATCACTCATTCAGGCTGGTATCAACCATCCTGGCTCAAGGAATATCATGTAATGTCCGAGTATAGAGGATGATACCATATATGCATGATACACACTTTAGGCCCTATATTCAGAATATTTATATGAAACACGCGATCAAGATGTTGGAGGCACCATCCTGGTACGTCATCAGGAATTTCTAGGTTCTTGATTTATTCTGAGGTAGATAGCTTCAGTTTAGGAAATTTTCTTGAAGAATGCGGTATTGGTGCAGAAATCAAACTTCCAACTACTCAGAGTTTTCCATATATATTATCCATGCGAACTATGGATTTGGAAGTAACACAATATTGTATCCAATAATTTGAGAGCAAGGTGAATAGAATAATTTGATCAAGCCTGCTCTGAAGAAGGATCGTGTTTATTTAATCTTATTTTCAAAGGACAAAACACAAGCACTACATGTAGATCTTCCTATGAAGTTTATTCCACATAAACATAGTTCTCCAAATGAAAGAGTTTTTAAATAGTGAAGTTCGAGGTATACTGCAACAGTGAAGTAAATTTTCGAATTTATTGTGCAGAAAATCCTGGCAAAGTGAATCTTCACGATCCGATCCTGATAAAGCACCGGCTTGTGAATCAATCCTTCGCTATTTTTCTCCGAACGTATGTTACAGTCTGACACGTACGTCCCAACCCAGCAGTCACATCTCCGGTTCCACAAGGAAACGTAAAACATATTTTTACCGTAAATATCGACAAGTTTCGTTTTCCGCCTCTGGCACAGACAAAACAAAAAGTATATAAACTTTTCTGGTTAAAAGTTAGGCCATTCAAGTGTGCGCAGCCTGAGCCGCAATAGAGAATTTAATGACTTTGTTTCTTATCGGAGAGATTAACGAGTTTCAGACAACAGATTAAATGCCTCCTAAGATATTACTCCCAGCGTCCCAATGACATATTGGAGTGTCACCTTGTAGAGCGTTTTTGTTTTCCAGAAGCGCCTCTTCGGCAGAGAATTTAAATACAGATTAGTAGGATTTTATTCATCATCACGGAAAAAAAATTGCTGGCTCTGTTTGATTTGAACTGTTTTGGAATTTCAGAAGAGATAATCCCTAGCAACGATTAGTATTTGCCTGTTTCTAGCGTCTTGTACATCCATAAATTCATTCTGAATTTGTAAAACTAATCACCAATAAAACATTATTTATTGAACTCCTGTGAAATTCTCGAAGAAAGAAGATTCGATTTCATAGTATTATATATTGAAAACTGATATTATAAAGTGAAGTTATCAAAAAAAAAATCACATATGTGGAATCATTCATCATTATTTATTGTTATCTTTCCACTTAGAGGAAACCTGAATAAAATGGGGCTGTACAACGGAGACCTCAGCTGCAGATTATGCAACGAAGGGATAGAATCAGCTCTACACATCTTCTGCGAATTTGAGGCACTGAATCACAGGAGGCAGGCAATATATGGACGTACAAAATTACGCCCAGAAGAATATGACGAACATCCAACACGGAACCTGTACAAACTA
>WOGP01005521.1:0-13077 GCA_015342065.1 Leptinotarsa undecemlineata | reverse complement strand
TGGAAATAAATTTTAGGGGTTGCGTTTTCCACCCCCTTACAACCATGGGGTAAACCAAATAAATTACTGGCTGTCTTTTTGATAGTACAAAACGTCAGGTTGATTTCAATATTGTAACTTTTTCAGTACTTATGAAAAAAATTGTTATACACATTTTATGTACCCCCTTTAAGGGGCTGTATTTTAAAGAAAAGGAATGATCCAATGGAGTTTCTTTATATGAAAGATCCTATCTTTTTTTCGATGAGGAATCACCTCCTTAAATGTTTTACACTTATTCAGTTACACCCTGTATACAACTCTATTTTTCTCAACTTTGTACAAATCACTGTGGAAAATGTTATTGTAAACAGGAATAAAACTAGGCGATAGAAAATTAGCTAAACTGCTCAGCACCGTTTGGAGGCTCTCATGATGTTCGTTAGATGGATCCGCAAAATATTCTGGAAGAATGATACCAGTGAGCTACTGTCGCATTAACAAGAACGTTCTATTTTAGCTATTGATAATATCATAGTCTGCCTTATACAAAAATATCTACATTATATATTCGTTTTGTATATGTTATGATCATTTTATTAAGCATATTATTTTAAAAGGTATACAATAAACTTGTTAGCAAAAATTATTTTTGATGATAATCATGTTGAGTTATCCATTGATCATTTAATAAAAAACAAGATTATTTAACCATGTGTGGATAATTTTCACTACTAGTCTTAGTAGCAATATAAAAGTTTTCTAAAGCATGTAAATAAGACTATATTTCTGAAGCATTATTGAGTTTTTTCCAGCATACTCAGGTTCTTTCAGTATTTTTTTGGTGGTTGAAACTCCAAAAGATTCAGAGAGGCTGTGTGACAACAGATAATTTTTTTCATAATCGAACTGAATAACGTTTTGTTGTTGTGAAATGACATTTGTCACTTTCAACCAATAGTTAAGCTACAACTAAAGCCCCTATAAATTACGAAAATTGTACTTTTTATTCAATTCTTTTGTATATATGAGGGCCGATTTATACATCCAAGTGCTTCCTCAGTCTTTGTGTCCATTTTAGTCTGTCGTCTCAAGAATATTCAATTGGAATATGATTGTGTGATTTGAAAATTTCAACAAATAGTGCTCTTCAGACTAATTTTGTATAATAATCAACTCTACTACCACAAAAATTACATTTTTTCCAAATACCAACAAGTGTCAACTGAATTCAATCAATTCATTAGATGGTATTTGCTTTGTATATAGACTAACAACCTAATAGGATAATCATATGGAAACTATATTTGACAGAAAAGAAGCCTGTCACTAGATGGCGTTACTGAAAAAGGAGACTTGCCTTTGAATATAATCTCCCCGCCATCAATAGAGTCGAAAATTGCTCATCATGAAGATTTTTACCTATATAGAGCATCTTAGGCAGATTGGTATTAGGGTCATTGTGAGTGAGTTTACCATATTTATGCAGCATTATATAAAGATGGGAACAGGTAGATTACTGGGATGTACTGGATCGACAACTAGATAATGTCCTTTGTGTTGAATTATAATAATTGAGAATTTGGAAATAGAGGTATTGGCTATCAATATTTCGTTTGTGTAGTGTGTATTGTTTTGGAGATGCTAAACCCATTTGTATTTGGGATACATTTGTAAATTCTGCAGGTTTCAATTAAAGTCAAACTTATTTTTTTTAAACATGGGAAATATATATTTAAATACATACTTCAACGCCCTGTATCCCAGAAACGAAGCAACTCCGGTTCATAGGTAAGAACTTTCATTTTAAACGACCCTCTGAAGTTTCACCCTGTATATCTACATTATATGAAAACAACAATTTCTTGTAAATAAAACCTTTTAATTATTATTATAGGTGATGGCAGATTGGCAGATTTTAGTCCAAAGGCTTTGCGGAAGAATTTTTTAGGCAGTAACCATTTTTCCGCTGATCAAGTGGCTGCAAGAACCTTGCCAGTAGATGCTGTTCCGGAAAAGTTTGTTTCAGAAAGTAGTTGTGTGGAAAATAGCCCGCATTCATTAGATGTGCCTTCGTGTTAAAAATTTTATGTAGGCATTAACAGAAAACTTTTTGAAGAAAATATTGAGAGTAGCTCTAGTACCAGTGAATTCCAAGGATTTCAAAATCTACCCATTGATGAATGTAAACTAAAAAAAAACCTTCACTTGAGAGCGAAAATGCCAAATTGAAGTTAATGCTACCCAGATCAAGAATGAAAATAAATAATTTGAAAACCCAGTTGAACAAATTGAAGAAAAAAATCATCAAAGTTCAATTATCTACTAAGGTTTTATTCAAAGATACTCCAACAAATTTATCCAAGACGTTATTGAATATGCAACTGAGATATAAATTTCGTTCACCTTGGACATTATTGGCATACAACTATATGAGACAAAAAGGCATAATCGTTCCAGCAATTTCCACAATGAAAAAATGGTTGGGAAATTTCAAATGTGAACTAGGATTCAACAGAAAGGTTTTCACACAATTGTCTTTGAAAGCTCGAGCTATGAAACCGTCAGAAAAAGTATGTTTGCTAATTTTTGACGAAATGGCTCTAAAAAAGAAAGTAGTTTACAATGAGAAAACATATTATTTCGAAGGACTGGTAGATGTAGGAAATGAACTGGGAAGAAGACCTGTACCGGCAAATCTCGCTCTAGTTATCATGATTCATGGAATTTATTCAAATTGGAAAATGTCCCTTGCATATTTTGTAACTGATGATGGAGTAAACACAAGAGATCTCCAGGCAATAATCTCAACTTGCTTGAATAAACTCGTATGAGCAAAACTAAATCCAATAGGGCTGGTATGTAATTTATCAAAAGTAAATCAATAGTTTTATGAAAATTTGAATGTATCACATACAAGACCTTATTTTATACAGGATGAGAAAACATATTTTGCATTTTACGAAACCCCACATTTGTTGAAGTGCTTGAGAAATAATGTTTTGAATAATTATTTAATTTTTGAAGATACACATATAACATTTTCTGATGTCAAGAAGGTTTACGAAATCAATAAAAGAAGCAAAATTGGCAGATGCCTTTTGAAACTAACTGATGAACATTTTTCTCCAAATGCATTCGAGAATATGAATATTAGATTGGCTGCTCAACTTCTGAGTCACGTGTTAGCTGCCATCAAAGTAGCAGTGAGAAGAAACACAGTATTTTTCATGAATACTATCAACAATGTCTTTGATGCACTAAATAGTACTCAATTTAAAAGTGTTAATCCATATAATCGTGTTGTGTAAGAAAAATCCTCAAGTAATGGAAAAATTATACAAAATTAATAAAAAAATCAAATGTGTAGGCCACCTTCTTTTGATGGATTTTTACAAACCATCAATGCAGTAAAAATGTTTTTTGAAAAATAAAAAGGTATAGGATTCACATTTTTATTGACACAGATTCCTCTTGAAAATCAATTTTCAATTTATAGACAGAAAGGTGGTTATAATAGAAATCCCACAGTGAAAACACTTCGGGCAGGATTCAAAATGAGCATTATGACTAATTTAATAAGAGCCTCACTAAGTGCAAATTCTGGATCAAATATTGATCATGATCGAAACATTCTTGATAATGAAAACTTATTAGATTTTGTTGATTCCACAACTGAAGAAAATACTCTTATTAGTCATTCAGACTCTTGAGACAATACTCAGATGATTCATTATGTGAAAGTTTAAATGGAAATCAATCTAAACAATATTGTGCTTTCTTTAAAGAATTTCAATTAGAAAATTGTTCAACAGTATATTTTGCGGGGTACTTGGTAAGAAAATATATGAAAAAATTCAACTGTCATTATTGTCAACAATGCCTTGAGGGAGATGAAGATGTTGACACTCTTTTCTACAGCAATTACTAGTCGACTTTTGTCTGCTCTTCAGATTTCAGAATATTTGCCACGAAGAAGCTATTGTATAGCGAAACACGTGTCGCGATTTTGTAAACTGTCAAGTGAAA
This sequence comes from Leptinotarsa undecemlineata, assembly GCA_015342065.1. Classification (NCBI taxonomy): domain Eukaryota; kingdom Metazoa; phylum Arthropoda; class Insecta; order Coleoptera; family Chrysomelidae; genus Leptinotarsa; species Leptinotarsa undecemlineata. The sequence continues at coordinate 9,069 of WOGP01005521.1, read as the reverse complement.
ATCACACAATAAAGTGTTTTTGAATACATTATTCATCTATTATTCCATTTGAAATTTTTAAATTCGTTGAGCAATCCTTCGGATTTTTTCCAATGAATCTGAAAACTTGTTCTTATCTCAAAACTATTCATACCAGATTCAATATTGGTATCAGTTATTACCTATAATATAATAATTTTGTGAATATTTTTGATGTTATTGCGCACATGATATCATGTATTGTATGCCTTGATAAAAAAATTATTGAACATTTGAGTGTTTTATTTATTTTCATTATGGTAACCAATCCCAATTTGTTAAATGTAGACAATATATATTTTTTCCACGACCGCCTAAGAAAGTAATGTCTGTATAGTAGTAATGTCCAAAAACATGCCAACACACGGGCATATATGATTAAATGTACCACGTGTTAGAAAAGATAACACTCTTCTTGATATATCATCTAGAATTCAAGTACAAGAAAGAATAGTTTTTATAAATACATAATGGGCGTTTTACACTGCAATTTTTACATAATACCAGTCCAAAACTCCCATAACTTGCTGGAGAGACTCTTATTATAAGGTTCACTTCCCAAGCTCATTATATTATAAAATAATAGTAGTATACCAAAACTCAAAAATAGATCAAATAATTATTAACATAAGACATTAAACTACTCTCAAAATATTTCAGAACTGAAAGATCTGTTTGGGATTGAATTAATCGGACAATTCAGGCATTTCAATCACTGAATAGCGTTTCTCCAAACAAATAACTATACTCATTCTTCGTATCCGAAGTTTCATAACTTCCATTTTGTCAGTTATATCCTTATAATAGACATACATTTGCTAGCAATAAGTCTCTCAATATGTTGAAAACTTAATAATTTATGATTCAAAACAAATGTGTGGATTTCCATATTTTCACTCTAATACAATTCACATTAAATTATCTGAGTCCAGCCCTGCTTCAACTTTGTAATTTTGAATGTAGTGCCTAGGGGGTCGTATCTGTACAGTGATTAAATTCAATAGGTATACCGTTTTTTGACTAGATGGCACTCGACTTTGTGTAAAATAGTAAATACACCTACATTATTCTACTAGGTTAATCTTTATACAATGGTATTTGTATTAGATTAGTTGAAGGAGTACCTATTTGTGTTAATGTGCATTATTGACATTGTCCTACTTATCTCATTCCTGAAAGTTGAAATTTGGAAACTCTCAAGGTTGAAATTCAAGAACAAAGACTGTAGGATATTCACGTTAAGAGAATTTCATTTTTGGTCATTTTGTATATCCAACATAACAACGTTAAAATTCCCAGTAAAATGCGTTCAATAGCAATGAAACTAGTGAAATTTCATTTTGTAAGTTGCTCAACTGATAGATTTCAGACGTTGTCGAATCGGAAAAAAAAAACTCGAAAACTGTCAATCTTTCTTTTTCTTTTCAGAACTAATCATTTCTTTTGATGATATCTGCGTATATTCGATATGCCTAAAGGATTGTCGAACCATATCAATATAAATGTATATTTCAACTAAGTAAGGTTGATAGTAATAAAACAAAACAATATTACAAAATAATTTGAAAGTTCGAAATAGTGCACATGCTGGCAACGCCGTAACTTATCATTTTGTGACGTCATTCTCTTCTTAATGTTAATATCCTATAAGACATGAAACAATGAATAAATGCTTGTAAGGAAACACACGTTTAACTTTTTTTTTTTAATAAAATTAACTAGAGACGAAGCCTAAGATGTATAAATTGGCCCTTAAGTAGTAATGGTACTAACACCATTATTGAAAAAAGCTGCTAACCATTTTCCAATATTTGTTCTGAAATACACCTAACTATCCTAACATTTACGACAGGGTCCCAGCTCATATCCAGTACATGAGGCAATATTTTGGAAGCAAACAGTTCTGCGGATAAGGCCTCTTCTTTAACAGGGGCAAGTAGCCAGTGCTGGTTCAGACGATGTTTATTTCACTTATCTGAAATTGAAAAATAGGAAACCATTATTCATGGAATTTTAAATTTACCTAAAACACAACAACCGTTACTTTCATACCACTGAAAAAAATTTCAAAGTGGGAAACTAATGAAATAATTTTCGAAATCATCTTTTTGTATTTGACCTTGCTTGTTTGAATGTTTAAACGAATTTCATAGCGGGCGATTACTATAAACACTTTTAACTAGGTTAGAATAATTTAAATAACTCATAGCAATTTTTTTAAATAGTACTTTTCAGCAATAATGCATTATATTATCTATTCTATGCATGATTTGATAATGTCAATTCGATCATTTTAATGAATCACCTCCAATTGTTTGTTACTCCACCTATACATATTGTCTATTCATAAATATTTCAAAATAAAAAAATATTATATGAACATATATTGATTAAAGATAAAAATCTCTAAAGAATTTTCATTAAAAATGAACATCAATTTTCAAGTTTAAGTTAGTTTCCACTCATATACTTATATAAGTAGAAAGAGTAACTTCTGCCTCATATAGAGTATCAATTTTTATTAAAAAGAAATAAACATATGGATGGTCCTTATCTGAAGTATTCTATTGACAAACTTTCTGAATAAAAATGTATTACCAATTAACACTATTGAATTTTTATTTAGGAAAGACTACTTGAAACTTGGAGTAAGTAATATAGAATGAAGAAAATAACTTTTGTCTACTTTTTGTTTTGTATTTGTTCCAACCGGTTTCGGTTTATTATACTTGAAAATGGTTTAATAAACCGAAGCTGGTCGTAAGAAATAATAAACTTAGTAGAAATCAGACAAAAGTTTTTTCATTCTATATTCAATATGAATTTCTACAAAATAAACAGGTCATCAATCGAACAAGTTGAAGTACTTTCAAGAAAATCATAAGTGATGTGTAACAATTTTTTTTCTATAAAATTTGCTTATATGAAATAATGGATCTTCTATTCTATTCAAAAGTACAACTCATTTTTTAATTTCATGCCAATATTCAAATTTAAAAACCTCAATAAACAGTTACTCACCAACGATATTGCAGCTTCTCCTACGGTTGCTACCTTATTGCAAAATGAATCAATTGCAATTTGACCTTGGAACTTAGTAGAATCGAAAAGCTTGAAAAGTCTCACATCACTCAATAATTATTTTGCCAACTCCTCTCTAAATCCAATTCCACTCGTTATCAGTTTGTAAAAATTTATCCAACTTCGGAAGGTAAGCATTCCTTTTGGTGGGATTGATTAACTTCAAAGAATAAGCTAAATGTTTCAAAACGCCTATCCTAACTTCGTCCAAATCCTTAATAAAACCATCAAATGAAGGCATTAGGTTCGTAGTTGCTGTTTCAGATGCTAGTATCAGAGCCAGTTCGTGTAAACCAGTACCAACAGTTTTCCTAACTTTACACTGCATGTCGCTAGCTAAAGAGTACTTACTGTTTTTCAATAAATGCCAGTTATTACTTCCTAGGGTAGACGCCACTGCTAGCAATGACTAGGCACAGTGATGTCATTATCTATATTCATAAAGTAATCAGTCACTGAAACATAGCTATTTATCAGTTCCTGAGGTACTATGTCTTGATCGGGTTTAGAGTTCTTGCTGGTATTTTTCAAGTCAGGACCTACAAATAAAATTTCCTTGAGACCTTAAAATTTCAGATTCTCAAAGACTTTCATGAAATGCTGGTATATTTTATATTCTAGAAATCATTATCTCTCATTTATTACTTCACAATTCATTTATACAGATTTACTTATTATGCTTTGATTTTAGAAATCTGACAATCATTGAATATTAATCTATGAGTGACTATTTTGAACTGATAGATGAACATGTTTTTGTGGTAAATATGAATGATGATTAATGATTCAATTATTTGCTGAATATATGAATGATATATCATAGTCAATATCTTTCTTTTTTTTTCTACTACATGTTAATCAGCTATTTATTGATACAAGGAAAAGTATCAGCCAAAAATAAATTCTCTGGAACTTCACATAACCTTGGTCTATCCACTCAGATTTAGAAAAAATGGTGTGAATCGAATACGCTATCGCTATGTTTCTAAAACAAATCTGTGGGACAAGTGGGACTTAGAACAAGTAATACTAGGTGAACACATGATTGAAAGTAAGCCTTTAAATAAATTTCTTGGTATATTCATTGACAGTAATTTAAAATTTGATATGCAAATTACTGCTTTAAAAAAGAAATTATCTTCTGGTTGCTTCGCCATAAATGAAATATCTGGTGAACTCGGATTTTCAGCAGCAATAAATGCATACTATTCACTTATGGAGACTCATCTCCAGTATGGAATTCCTTTCTGGGGCTCAGGCAGCTAGATTTTGATGCAGAGTATATTCGTTATCCAGAAAAGAGCTTTGAGAATAATATTCAAATTGAAGATGCGTGACTCGTGTAGGCCACTTTTCTGAAGAAATAAAATATTAACAATATTTGAAATATTCATTCAAGAGACTGTCTGCTTACTTCACAAACACAAAGAAAAGTTTGAAAGCCATACAGAAAGGTCTACACATAGCCATAAAAAACATGCCTTTCCACTGCCTTTCCATCTTTGACCAGGCAGTCTCAAATCTATAGAAGTAGACAAATATATAATCATCTACCAAAACATATTACATCAAGTGAAGAACTTAAAAAAGTTAGAAAATCAGTAAAGAACCTTGTTTTGGGAGAGTGCTTCTACAGAGAGAAGAGCATTTTGCATACAAAGTCTAGTGTTTCGATATACCACGATGTAAGTATATTACGATATATATCAAGTAATTTTAAAACTGTGTTGTTTTATTGATAAAATGTTTGTACATTTTTTCTAATCTTTGACTGTTTGTTTGTTATAAAACATTTTATATATTTTCAACATTTTATGTATTTATAAACAAGATACCCTTTATCGAAAAATTGTATTACATTTTAGACAATAAAGATCTATCTAACTGATTTTAAATTTTGTAACAGTATTTTGTAACAAATTTTGGGATACTTTATGAGATATTGGTTATGACAAATTCATAAATCAGGCAGATAAAAAATAAAGTCAGTAATGAAGCTGCTCACACCACTTATCATGCAATGTATCATAGTTCCTTAATTTATGGATTGATAAACTGGGGCACATCTGTTTATATCTCGAGAATATTTAAAATTCAAAAAAGAGCAATCAAAGCTTTAGCTGGAATAGATGAAATGGAGAGCTGTAAGAATTGGTTTATTATGTTCAATATATTAACTCAGCCATCATGTGTAATATACTGCAATTCACATTCATTCAATGCACATTCAAGAAAATTTACAAAAGATTACTATACACGGTAATTATTTTTATAATATTAGGAACAAGGATAATATTAGAGCACCAAACCAACGACTAGAAATAACAATAACAAGGATATGTAACTCATGCATATCATTGTACAACTCACTGCCCTAATCAATGAAAAATGCAACCCTCGCTAATTTCAAACGAAAACTGAAAAAATATCTCTCAGGAAATGCTTAGTATGATGCTTCAGACTTCAGCTTTACAGAGTGACTATCGTCAATGTACTGTCTGTGTGTATCTTTATTTTTACATTCATATATTTATTTACTTTATTTTGTGCTTGTATCATACACAATTTTTATGTACTACCTACTCCTTTTCGGTAATTTTAATTGTAATTTACATTTATTTTATACATTATCGACTTCTCATAGCACTAAGGTGTAATAACTTGACCAATAAAAAATCTAATATAATCTAATAGAAATGTTATTCAATCAGTCTGTTGAATTCAAATTTTATTCTTGTTACAGTTAAAATAATTTTCAAGAGAACACATTTTTGATGAGTTACTTTCATGGGCAAATTCATAAAATAAATTCTAAGAACTTTTTAGTTTTTTTTTTGGTGTCAACAGCATCAACTACATTGGTCATGTTCTGGATAGGCAATTTAATAACTCTCAAATCAGCTATAGAGCATCATGGCTATTTACAGTCTGTCAGCCATGTAATGCTGCAGAATCATTCTAACTTTGATTGGATGAATTCTCGACAAAAATGTTTGGTGCAAGTTGGGATCGAACTCACAACCTTTCAATTGTGAGTTGGGGGCACTACCAATGCCCCAATTCACCGCTAATTCTAGAAAATAAATTGCAGAGTGATAAAGGATTAACTGACAATCTGAATAATAAAACCGCAATCCATAAACTCATCAATAAATTACTATTTTCTATATTTAAAAATAATTTCAACTTTTTTTTGAGAAAGAAAGTTTTTGACTTTCTACTACTCCATCTCGATACAAAAAAAATGTGGGAACCTTCCAAAGATAGGAAGGAAGTAATCAATTTTAAAATATGTAACTTTATACATGCAAAGAAGTAACTTTCAGACACCAACTGAAAGAAAAAGCCCTTCTGAAACAGCTACTTTCATATAAACATTGAATTACACGAATGAAAAATTATTTCATAACAAATACTTCCATATGAACACTGAATTATACAGAAGACACTTTTCTCTAGTCAATTTGTATTTCAAACATTCGTTATGTAATAAAATCAGATATCATTCACGAAAATTCTACATTAAATGAATTGTAAAAAATTGCCCTTACATGTAACACTGTCATCATCACTGGTAGACATTGATATTTCGCCGATGACATTGTAATGACATTCATATCATCGATGACACACGTAGATCAAACTTATTCCGTGACATAAAAATCGTAATTCATGAATGAATTGTGTTTTTTCTTATAATGTTATCCAATTGGTACTGAAGAGCACTAAGGAAAGTGTCTTACGGCGAAACATCAATGTCTACCAGTGAAGATGACAGTGTTCCATGTAAGTGCAATTTTTTACCATTAATTTAATGTAGAACTCCTGTGAATGATATCCGATTTTATTCCATAACAAATGTTTAAAATACAAACTGAGCAGAGAAAAGGTGCCTTCTATATAATTCAGTATTCGTATGAAAGTATTTAATTCAAAAGAATTTTTCTTTCATGTAATTCAATGTTTATATGATAATAGCTGTTTTAGAAGGGCTTTTTCTTCCAGTTTGTGTCTGAAAGTTACTTCTTTGCATGATCTACACATCCATGTATAAAGTTACTTATTTTAAAATTGATTACTTCCTTCCTTTCTTTGGAAGGTTCCCACACTTTTTTTGTATTGAGATGGAATAGTAGAAAGCCAAAAACTTTCTTTCCCAACAATTAGTCACTCCTAAAAATATAACCCTTTCAATTTAAACTTATTTCTTAATTTTGAAAAAGTCCTATTAAATGGTAACTTGATATGAATGAAATATCATCATCAAAAATAACATTTGTTACTTTTCTATGGCAAAGTGAAGATTAAATAAAAAAACTATTGAAACAGTTTTTCAACCCGGAAGCCTCGCCATCAAAAGAGAAAGCCACAACTGAAAAAGAAACTTACCTATCACTTAAATTGTCTTTCTCCTCAAGTCATAATGTTAACCAATCATTTTCTATCACGGATACATTGAAACTATCGCCCAGATTTATGGTGGAATATAATTTCTCCTGGTGTGACTAAAATTGAGTAACAAAAAAAAATTAATCATAAAAAAAATACAATCTTTTTAGATTGAGCTCAGTTCAAATATCAGAAGGACGTATTGACTTCAAATATGTATCAGAAGACCGTCGTCGTGTTTCATCATGTATTTGAGAAATAACAAAATCTTATTGGTTTTGCAACAAACATAATCATTATATGCATCAGATGTGAGTACTAGACACCAGATGATTTATGAACAATGTAGCCATTCTTTAATCTGCAAATGAATCGCTGGCTAAACCAATGGTAAATAAATTACTGTATGTGGATATCAAGATTTTTTTATATTCAAAGGAAGTGTATTTTAACATTCAATAATAAAAGAGGAAAATTGTACTTTATGGGATTCACGGATTTTCACGATTTTTTCTGGGATGATACTAGGTGGCGGTAAGAATTCAGAACACTTTTTATTTTTTGTTGAACTCAATTAGTTTTCCAGATATAGCCTGTCAAAGTTTGTATGGTGTCATATTTCACTTTTTAAGCAATAAACGATTCCAATTCACATACTTTTTATTCAACACAACTTTTTCCATATCATCGCATTTTTTTCTATCCCTTTTCATTCACTTATTACAAGTTTCTTGAAATTAGATTGAAATTCCATAATTTATCTCATGCTAACTCAACCTAACCTAACTCAGTCTAACCTTACTTAAGAATTTTTTTTTTATATATGTATCCTCAACATCTAACCTGAACTCCTAATTCTAAAATGAACATACCTACTTTCGAATATTTACTTTTGTAAAAAATATCTTTCCTCAACATTTAACCTCACCTCCGAATTCTAAAAAGGAACATTTTTTAGCCTTTCGAATAGTGAAACTTAATGCAATTTACAAAAAGTAATTTATGTGCCCCTGACAAATACCTATGTGAAGTTGGTGCCAGACCTAGCTGCTAAATTTTCCGAACTCTACCGAGCGACCAGTGGCGTGTATCCGCACTATTAGCAGAATTAATATTTTCGTATAGGAATATATAATAAGTCATAATCGATATTTGTTGCAGAAAATCGAGTTATACAGTAATTGAAATATAATACTACTTCATTATGCATGGAACTGTGGAATAACTTTGTTATCAAAGTGACCCAACATAATCCTTCCGTGAAAATAATTCCATGTTTATCACGCGTTAAAGTTATACACTACGAAAAAGAAATTTTCAGAAAAATTATTTTCGATACCTTTTGCAACCGACTGCTTAGACAATATATAGTAAGATGTGATCACAGTTACCCAGTAAAAATAATTCCTTGCTTACGAAGAAAAAAGAAATTTTCGAAAATAATATTTTTGATACATTTTGCAACCGACTGCTCAGACGATATACAGGGTGTCCCTGGACTTCCTCTTTTCCTCTCGGGAATGTATAGATGGGGTCAAAATATCACCAGTACTTCATATAACTTTTTTTCCTAAAATCCTT
>WOGP01005520.1:0-13080 GCA_015342065.1 Leptinotarsa undecemlineata | reverse complement strand
TCGACACTTTCAGATTATTCATTTTAGCCGAAAACCTACAGTTTGTAAAAAACTTGATAAAAGATTAGTTACCATTTTTGCAGGCTTTGTTCAACCCTTAGAAATCTACAGGGTGGTCGAGTGTACCAATTTAAAAGCAGAGCTTTATATATATATATATATATGGATAAAAGGTAATGTTAGCATCTTGTTCTTGCAGAAAGCAGGTCTACAGCTATCCCTGGGTGCAATATTAAAGATAGTTCTAATTATATTATTCTTTTTTGAACAATAAAACACGTTTTACCCCCACAGAAGAACATATTAATACAATTTGAGCCATATGCGAGTACGCCAATGAATAGTAAACAGTCCTGATACCATCTAAACTAAGCACGTATTTGATCTGTCGTATTGCAAATGCAATGCAGTGTTTAGTATAGTATAGTAAAAGACAGAGATATTTTATGCCTACGTTTCGAAAATTTATTTAATCTTTATCAAAGCTCCATTCAGTTTTGCTGTTTTAGTATTTGGCAATTTTTGATCTTGTTACTTATATTTTTATGTATGTAAATTCAATATTCATTTTCGTGTACTTTTGAAGGCCTTGATGTCTCACAATATACCTTTCACCACAAGAACAAGGTATATCATAAATGCAATTTTTTATTTTTTTTCTGTGTTGTAACGTTTTGTATTTGTAAGTATATATAGATCTTAGTGTATTTTTGTTTGTATGAACTTCCAACCAATTACCAATCCATTTCATCTCTTCAGATAGTCCCGGAATAAAAGTTATGACATAGATTGTTGAATTTTTTTTACTATTTGTAGAGCCATCTAATTCTTATATGGATCTTTACTGTTTATTATGCTTTTTTTAACTTTTGCATCATGGTTTGATATGTAGTGAAGGTGTCTATCAATATTTCTTTCTATAAACACTTCAATATGAACTGATTACTTATTTAAACTAATATAAAAGACAGGTAGTTGATTGACTACCTTTCTCAATCGCTATTGGGAACTTTATTGACGGTTCTTGTTCATTCAGGTAATTTAAAAAAGAATTCCAAACAGCGAAAACACCATAGACATATCAACATTAAACTTTTCATTTATTCTGGTAAGTTTCAACAAAAGATTCTTCCAAAAGTTCCATATAAATGTCAACTCCAAATTCGAAAAAAAGGATCTATTTGTATCTCTACTCTGATATGGATCTACAACTATCTTTGTTTGATGATTATAAGAAGAATCAATTATCAAACTAGATCTTTCAATTTGGAGAGTTTTATCAACATATCTGTTTGTAAAAAGACTTTCAACATCAAAGCAAGATCATTCAGTGTTATGTTTTCTGTTTTACTCATGTATATAGATATTATTCATTTTCATTTCCTGGATACTTTCTCTTCAGAATTAAAATTCAACAACCGATACGATTCATTTTTTATATTTGAACGTCTTGAATTCAATTAGCAGAGGCGAGTGCCCACCCAGTAAGGCATTCGACTGTGTTGATCACAAAAATCTTCATATAAAACTCCATAATGTTGGCATACAAAGAAATGCACTTAACTGGCTGTGGATATGAATGTTAGTGTCCCACAGGGTTCAGTGCTTAGCCTAGTACTGTTTTTGTTATATATGAATAATATGGAATCCATTTCTACATATGCTCATTTCACACTATATGCAGATGACACATCACTGGTTATATCAGTTAAAAAAGATCAAAATCTACAAACCGAAGGTAACTTAATCCTGCAAAAGTTAAACACCTGGTTTAAGGAAAATTTCCTATATTTAAATAATAAAAAACTTGAGAATTCAAGATGAGGAAATTTCTCCGTTTTAAGGTGTTCACTTGGATGAATTTCTCAGCGGAAAAACTCATTGTGGAACAGTCATATCAAAATTGAACTCATTGAATTATCTTCTGAGAAACCTTCGTAAAGTTTTAGACCAGAAGCAGCTGATTATGCTGTATCATGCTCAGGTCTTCAGTATGGTATTACTTTCTGGGGAGCTTCCTCCTCAAGCAAAGATGTTTTTGTCGTCCAGAAAAAGGTTATAAGATGTATAGCAGGAGTCTCAAGGAATATAAGATGTTGAAGCATTTCAAAATTTTTTTAAATACTAACAGTACCATTCCTAATAGAGAAAAACTATTACTCCCTTCAGTAAATTATTGAATAATAAAATGAAAAATTTCAATGAATGTGTTATTTTTAGTTTTATTTTTAGGCTGCCGTTTTTTGACTAGTCCTACACAATGTACTTTTTGATTGTCTTAGAGGATAATAAAAATTATTATTATTGCTACGAATGACCAGTTCTATTAACCATTTTCTAACACTGTGAACTTCATACATTGCAAATTCAATCTGAAGCTTTTCTTGTTGATATTGTTATCGCAAAGGAATATTAAACTGCCAAGGGTATCTGATAGTTTTCTGTACAAGTCCTCCAATATCTTGAAATGACCAAAACATCGTTTGGCCCAACACTGTTCTCTCAAATATTATTGAGGAATCCGAGTTTATATATTGTCTACATTTTTCTGTGACGAAGAAAAGCATTACTATCTATCGTTACTGAGCTCTTACTTGAAATGTTTCAGCGCCACCTGTATTTGTTTCCACAGCTCATCAAGCTCGTGTTCGGGCCCCTTGCACTTCTGCTCGACCATGCCCACCGTCTTTGGGGGCCGTCCTTTAGGACTTTGCGAGCGCAGAAGCGTGGCGGCTTGCCCGACGCTGCCCACGGGGCTCCTCATCTGCGAGATCTTTCCCAAGAAGTCGTCCTTGAATGAGCGTGCCCTCCTCGCGAGCTTGTTGGCGCTCTTGAAGGAGGCTTTGTGACCGCCGGGGCCTGGTCCAGCCAAAGGGGACGGGGAAGCGGTTTCGTTCTCTGAAAAAAAAACAAAGATTATTATAAATGATGGTAAAATATAATACAGGATCTGACAAGAGCTGCTGATCTATTTACCAGATGAATGATTTTTATTAAATTTCAAACACATATCGACAGTTTCTAGAGAAAACTCTGCCATGTTGGGAGATGTATGCCTATGAGTTTGACATAAGTAGTTCACACATGATGGAACACTTGCTCATTTTAGTCGTATCGTTCATGAATATCTCGATCCTAATCTTGATAAAATCGTGCGGGACCTCAACGATGGCCACCAAGACTGCCTGACTTGAATACTTTGAATAACTTATGTTGATGACACGTTCATAATATGGCAAGTTGGTGAAGAGACACTAAACGATTTTCTATTATATCTAAACTCTATCGACCCAAAAATCCGATTCACAAAGGGAATCTAGCCTTCGCAGAGTTTCTTGTGAACAGACGTGAATATGGAGCATTGGGTCACAGAGTCTTACAGGAAAGCAACACACACAGACAGGTACCTGAACAAAACCTCTAACTACCAGCCACAACAAACAAGAGTCTTTCTGAGGAACTCAATGACCTAAAAATGCCTTCAAAGCATGGATACTGCGAAGCAGAATTCGAGCAGGTCATGCGACCCAGTTTTGAAACATATCAACAGCATAAAATCTTCCATCACCTTCACAATGGAACAGGAAATCCACAAGGAATTACCATCTGTATGTGTAGAGTAGTGAAAATGAGTGTAGGCCCAGAGCGCTTAGGCCACACGTGACCAATTGTACATCCTCCCAAGGAGTTGTCCTCCTAGGTCATCGTCCATCCTGTCCTTTCCAGGAATAGTGACAGGTCTCTGGGAGATATCTTCTTTACATCCAGGCACTCACATAGGGCATGCCTGACAGTCTCATCTTCCTGTTCATAGAGGTGTAGCCCCCTATTATGGAGGTGTTTCCTTAAATGACAGTGGCCAGTCAGAAATCCTACTGTTAAGCGTCAGGATAATTTTATTATCTACCGAGGATTTGGCCAAATCTTGGTGGTACTCTAGTACTAGCCCTGAGGTAACACGTTGTCTGTTATCAGTTCAGATTGTTACCAGCCAGTTCTGTTTGGACCAAGCTGGTATTTTTTCCCATTTCCCACTTAATTCTTAGGCTTAGTGATCTGGAGTACACTCCACATCCTGAGCCTTCTTTGGTTGTTAGACGTATTGGTGAAGAGGACCGACACTGAATGGGAAACATCTGTATACCGAAAACCCACTCACACGGGACAGTATCTGAATCACGAATCCAACCACCATCAATCTACCAAAAAAGGAATCATCAAGACTCTCGTGGATCATGCTTTCTGGCTCTGTAATACGGAGGAAGGTATCGAGAAGGAACTAGGTATCATCATCAAAAAGATCTTCAACGGAGTGGTTACTCCAAAGTGATGGTGGAACAGATTTTGGCTAGAAGACAACAAGAACCTCACAAAGAAGAGAAGCCGCTAGAATCAATGATTGCCCTTTCCTACGTCATATAATTGTCAGAAAAGATAAGAAGAATTGGGTTTAAGCACAACATCAGAACCTGCTTCAGATCCGGAAATACCATCCGTAGCAGCCTCACAAAAACCAGGCCACCAAACGCGGACTGCGATTCCTAGAATTGCATTTACTGGATACCCTGTGAGTGCGGCAAATTCTATATCGGTGAATAAGTCCGCATTGTCGAGCACACGAGAAAAACAGCGAGGAGATACCAGAAAATCGGGAATAGCAGAGCATGTTTGAACTCATCAAGATAACATCAAGTGGTCCCAAGCTGAGATCATCCAAAGGGAATAACATTGGTTCGAGAGGAAGTTCAATAAAGCTAGCGTAGAGATACGCAACGTATGGTGGATTAATACCTGGTTACTTGTCCTTAAAGGTACACAAATAATAATACAAAACCAGATTCAAATACCAGCGTCGTAGTTACAGCGTTCGGAACGATGGGAACACCTCGAGAAGCAATTCGGACACTGCGAACGTTACCACATCACCTTTGATGATGTCTACCGCACAAGTAGACGAAACGTCTGACATAAAACCTGCAGACCACGGCCAAAAAAACCGGAAAATAGCTTTCACACAGTTATCTAGGGCTGTGAAAGTTTACATTCTTTGAACATCACATAAATACACTACTCACCTACTATATCCCAAAATATATAATTCTCACAAGGCATGACGCGAAAACAAACTTGACTTATGCTGAAATTCAATTGAAGAAGTGATCTGTGCTTCGTGAATAGTTGCTACCAATTCATTGTTTACTGACTGACGTAAGATAATTTAAAAAATTGACACAGACATCGCACTAAAAAAGGACATCCATCCATATTTAATTAGGCATTGTGATCAACATGACGTCCATTAAATGTTATGGGACGTTAATTATTCGTGGTTATTATACTTGACTGTGGCACATCGCAAATTATGTTTGATTGATTGAAGATGGAAGTGGAATTTTATCGAGTTTTCTTCAGCACAAACTCAGCACTCGTGACGAGAATCATGGATCTCGTATACCAATTATTAATCAAAGCAGGTGGAGGAGGTATTCGAATTATGTCAAACAAATTAGACCTCTCCAAGGTTATGACAAATTCGTAATACGGGGATATCACAAAATAATGAATAATAAGTGAGAAATTTCAATAAAGTGTGGCAGTGAGTTGATGCAATAGGAATGCCCATAATATTGATAACATTTTCCACTGATTAGCCATAAAAGATATTCAAGTGGTAATCATGCATTTGCAGCTCGGACACGAATCTCAAAGGTTTGGATGACTGAAGTGAAATACCAATGATGTACCCAGTAATTGGGGTATGATGACATGAAAGAAATCAATTTTTCTTGTAGTTGCCTTAGGAAATTTTGACATGATGAAATTGCACAACTATCTTGAAATTATCACATAAATTTAGTATTCTGAAATAACATTGAAGTACGCTTTCGAAGTAGTCTTCCGTAGAGGCTTACACAACCGCCCATCCTGAGGGATGAGTTGTACATTTTGAAGCTCTTGACAAAAACTTCGCAACCCTTGAATATGAAGTCGATATCTTCACCTGCTACAAAATGGCGGAACATTTAATAATTTCCTGAAGACAAACACATTAATATCGATATTTCTAGAAATATTCCTTTTTTTAACTGCCATATGGCAATTCCAACAACCCGATAAGATCAGTAAAGTTTTTTTGTTTATAAAAATGACAAAAAAATATCAGTACGACAATTAACACCATTATTCAGCTAGAATATTTTCATTTTAGTTTTCGGCAGAGAATAATAAATATTTGTGGAGATATTGACGTTACTGGGTTCGAAAATGTTCGGCGTGAAATATCGGATAGGCTGTTCATATGTCAAGAAGTTCAAGGCAACCATTTCGAGCAGCTTCTGAACTGACTTCAAACTTATTACCTCATATTATGCAGTTAAATGTCAATGTATTAAGGCTATTATTAAAAGACCCCCTTAATGTTTTCCCAGATGGCGCCCAGACGCCTTCTTGAAAGTTTCATCTGTCAACTTCGCTTCAAAGTAAATTATCAGTCATGCATTTATTTCAACCCAAATTTGTTTGTTGGATGGATATAAACTAGAAGTCTAACTGACCCTAATTGAGATAGACTCCTATCATTTTAACACATTATCCTTCAGTTCTTTCATAAAGATTGTATTTGATCGTATTTGAATACACAAAATGCGAAACTCAAACTTTTTGAGTATAGCCATGAAGACGAGAGTATAGCCTGCTATCGAAAACGCTCGTATATAATAATTAGAAGTTATTATATATTAGTCACTTTTCTGATCAGGTACCTACTAATTTCAAACTCGATGACGTACGTTACAAGAGAAATAATTGAAAGACTGTTTCGATTCGATAAATGAATAGAATATGTGAATCTGAAAATAGCCCGTAACCAAAACACTTTAGCCTCGCCTAAAAAATACATTATCCCATCAACTAAGACAGGTCCATTTCCACAATGAACTGGGGTGGGATTCATTATTTACATTCCAACTGTGAGTAGAGAAATTCCGTGTGTGTTAATTCCAGATTTCAATCTAGATTTGTAAATATATTATCACATAGAAACAATGAACTTGAAGAATAATGAAACTGAATGAAATACTAACTCTTTTAGCAATAACATCTGATGAATTTTGATAATCATTTGTTTGTTTTCCTAAATTTAGAACAACTTTCTGGTCCTGATGAAGTGCCAGTCATCGACTTGGAAAATGCGCAATGACCTGGCATCAGTATTTTCCAGACTCCCTAGACCAGTCGCAAAGTGACGGTCCAAAGATCAAAGACAAATCAACCATAAGATGTTTTCAAGTCTAATGGACCCTGTTACTCAAAATTCTCTTCCAGGGTTCCCCTACGACAATAGAAAAGATTATCAGAAAGTATCGATGACGAGAAATGTGGAGAAAATGTTACTGGATCCTAAGAAGTAGGTCCAATGTTGAGGAAAATGGTTGATGGCAGATACACGAATCTATAAATCAGAGCCGTTATTTAAATCGGTCAGATACATTTTTGGTATTAGTTTGCACAAATTTGAACTGAGCCTTAGGATTTGACATAACGCAATCAACTTATTTTTGTGTATGGCTCTCCAGATTCCAGAAATAACGTCCCCTGCAAGTCGATGTATATCTCTCAGATATGTAAGAGGCGAGTTCAACGTTCATGATACACAATGATAGGCGTATAATTTTTCGATATCCTCCTTATACAAGCTCCCAGTTGGATGTCTGGATATCTTCTATCAGTACTATTTTTAACAAGGCGATTGTATACTTGAAGACTATGTAAGTATATGTTATTCAACCTACCCCAAACAATAATACCTTCTTCATAACTGATTCAGCTAATGAATCGTATTTAATTGGTAATACATGTTTATTTAAATTGAAGGGATTATATTTTTTTTCAATTGAAGCGGTTATATTTTTAGGAGTGATTAATTTTTGGAAAAGAAAGTTTCTTACTTTCTATTACTCCATCTTGATACAAAAATAAGGATAAGGGAATCTTCCAAAGAAAGGAAGGAAGTAATCAATTTGAAAATAGATAACTCTAGGTATACATGAATGTGTAGATCATGCAAAGAAGTAACTTTCAGACACAAACTCAAAGAAAGTCCTCCTGAAACAGCTACTTTCATATAAACATTGAATTACACGAAAGAAGAAAATTCTTTCGAAACAAATACTTCTATTTGAACACTGAATTATACAGAAGATACTTTTCTCTACTCAGTTTGTATTTCAAACATTCGTTATGGAATAAAAATCAGATATCATTCACATGTGTTCTACTTTAAATGAATGGTAACAAATTGCACTTATATGGAACATGTTTATTTAGTTTATTTCTGAGTTGAAAGGATTCGAAAAAGGATTCAAAAAAGTCTACATATTTGTCCCAGCGTACATGTTGGTCAAGCATCACACCCATATATTTTATTGAAACAATTTCTTCATGAGTGAACAAGAACAAACTATAGGAGTTTGACAATTGGGGGTATGTATGCGAATGTTTTTATCCAGTGGTTGGTCTTTTATTGTTGATGAGAAAGTTAATAATTCTATTTTGTCGATGTTCAGACTGGGGAGACTAGAATTCAGCCAGGAGAATATAATGTTCAATCCGTTTTGTGCTTTTGCATACGTAGAGTCCTATGTGTTGCCATAGAAATTCAATGTCGTATCATCATCAAACGAAACTAAACCACCATCAATGTTCTTCAGGTTTTGAATGCTGTTAATATATATAAGGAATGGAATAGGCCCCATGGCAGTGCCCTGGGGAATACTCATGGCGACTTGTGTCTGGCTATAAATGGGTTCTGCCTTGTGAATAATTAGCTATTGGATCTGAAGAGTTACCTTTGTAATAAAATATCATGATTGATACTAGTGAAATTTTCTGATTTCAATAAGGCACCCGACGAAGGCAATGAATCATGGGGTACAGAATTGATTTGGGGTGACACGTATACCAGGCGGTGACATAATGAGATCCACAGCCATCCTTTGAATGTATGCAACAAAAAATTGCTCAGGGACTCTAGTATGCAACTAAACAGAGTGTATGATAATAAATATAGTTTAAAAAACTAAAGAACACGGTTTTGGAAAACATCGAACTAAAAGGTTAAAAATATTTTTTATGTAAGCTTAAAACAGTAACGATCGAAATATACTACTATTATTGTTAAAAAAGCGACAGGGCGCTTGATATAAAAAAAATATGGCTCAAAACGCCCTCGCTTTTTCATAAATAATACTACTATTTTTTATGGTTATTGTTTTGAGCTCATTTAAAAAGAATGTTTTCAACTTTTAGTTCGATGTTCTTTAAAACCGTATTTTTTAGTTTTTTTTTTTGTTGAATGTTCTTCAAACGAGTGTTTCTTAAAGTTTTTACACTATATTTATTTTTTACTTTTTAGTTTCATATGCAAAAGCGGGTTTTTGTAGTTTTTTAAACTATATTCATGAAATATTCAAGTAACTGAATTTTTTAGGTGTACATTTTACGATAACGTTTTCATTGTTGAAATCCATATTCTGGTTTGCTTTCAAATAATCGAATTATATTTAAAAATGTATCTTTCGTTTCGTTCAAAACTTTTTTCATCTATAGTAAAACATTTTACTTATATATTCTTAAATTCTTATAATTTCTCAAATCCATTCTTTATTTTGATTTCCTTTTGAACAACCTATCAAGGAGGTAACGTATAGCGCCATCTTCTCGTGTAATAAAAATCACCAAGAACAGAAAAATGAACTGAATGACTGGGAATGGTTGAATGGAGAGAAGAAGATGCAGGCAAAGAAGAATTCCTGATTTTTACTTTTTTCTGTATACCTTCGAAACCAACAGAGATACTTCAAATTGATCGCAATGAGACTCTAAAAAACGCAACTCAGCTATAATTTAACTAAACTCAAAAGTATTTTTTTTACCTTTTACATCCCGATGTCGAGAAACCAATTTGAATAGCCCTGTATATATATGATATAAAATGATGCATGAACTTTCCTTTCAGCCTGACCACGACTTGAAAAATTTTAAAATTTCCAAGCTATTCGACTGGGAGTATGTCTTTCAGTTCACCAATATTGAAATAGCAAAGTTATTGAATTTTCAAAAAATAAACGAAATGGTTCACGATTCCTAAAAACATTTTTCATTATTCATAGAATTTTTCCATAACTGAACCCTTTTTATATGTTATATAATACTAATACACTCGTAAACTTATTAACACATTCACTGTTCCTCTGTTTTCAATCAAATCTCAAATGCGAACAAGAATGAGATTGCGAATATTTGATGAAGTCAAAATTCGAACCATTCAGAAATGGAAGAACAATCAGAACTAAAACGGTGTAAGCTTCCACAGTTAATCATAATTCCTCGCGCTAAAATGGTATCTGTGTAACAAAAAGGGATAAAATTCAATTTGATTAGAAATTCAACATCTGGAAATGGAATGGGAGCTGGGTTTGAACGAGCTACTTTTAAAACAGCAATATGAAAACACTTTTGACTGATTCTCTAGTCTGTGCATAATCCTCTGAATAAATTCTGAAGGTGATTTCGAAATAATCGGGAGTCGTTTTACGAACATCGATTTTGATAAATATGTCATATGAAAATCATATTACAACTATCATTGGGGGATCGTGAAAAACAGTCGTGTTATTAAAATTCATAAAGCACCTATTGGAATGTACGATGAACGTTCGAAATGAAAACAATTTTTGTACAACTGTCCTGGTTTCATAAAAAAATAAGAATTAATATTTATCCCTTCATTCGAAGAGGTATAGAAAATTTCAATTCGAAAGTCAAAATTGTAGACAAGTTGTTTAGAGAATTACATTGATTCGCAATAACCATATTATTGAAAGATCGATAAATATGCACTGAAGTTTAAACAAAACCGTGATTTTGTACTTTTTAAAATCAATACAGTTCACAAACAATATTCTGAAAACTTTTCTGTTTTATTGTTGAAAGTAAAATTAACAGCCTCATTTCTGATTTGTAATATCTGGATCAAAACTGAATAAAGAAAGCGTGGTATGAATTCCTGAAAAATGTAAGGTATCTACGGAGCTAAAAGAGGAAAATTTCCATTTAAAAGTTTAAATGAACACTTTTATAGTATTAAAACTAGCAACCAACAACACACCACACACCACGGGGTCGAAATGATATCCATTCCTTAAATAATGCACCCTCTAGTATTCCGATGAAAAGCTTCAGCTTTCCCGTTGTCCCTTTCAGGGTTGTTCAACCAAAAGGATTTGCATTACTATGTCGTTAAACTTTCCAGGGTTGCATTGTCCCAACTATAACAGCACAACGTTATTAACAATCATACAATGAGAATATACAGGGTGGCCCATTAGTATGAGAAAGTACAGTATCTCGACTCTAATGAGGAGTATGATTTCAGATAGTTGATTTGAGCAAAATGTTCTACATAAGGAGGTATTTCTTTCTTTCGAAAACTTTGCAGCGTTGTCAAATAATTGCTGAAAGTAAAATAATCTTAGGAAAAACTGACCACCACAAATGCCGTCACAAAATAGTTATGGATGTAAATTAAGCAGAATTATTCGAGACGCGCAACATCAAGAGTGAATTGGAATATTGATATGGACTGAAAATTTTATTTCTCAAATAGAAGATTTTATACAGAGCCATCAACTTGACAAGTTTCGAAAATCAGAAACTTATTTTTTGTTTTTAGAAAATGCTCTCCTGAAAACGAAATTCCTGATTCCTTTTCTTGATGCTTATTTACACTATACAACGAACCTACCTACATATTTCGAAATTCTTGGTTTGGTAGCTTCGGCTGTAAGTAAATATGAGTATCAGTCAATCACAAGATACCCACTCATACCAAATTACATTTGAATCCGTTGAGCTGTTTAGTTGTGAAAATGTAAAAAACCGAAATACTTACATTACACTCATTCATCCTCACAAACTTTACGCATTTATAATATCAGAAAGATTAGGATTAGTAAGATTACCTATATATTTCATTCTAATCGTTCTAGTTGTTTTGTAATGATGCTCTTCAATATTCTACAAGTGGGTATAGTCCAAGTAACTGATATAGTAATTATTAAAGCTATCGGCGAACTCAACGGCAAAAAAAACCAACACAAAGAAATAATGCCGCTACGAATTAGTCCACGTGGACTGAAGAACTGGTGGTTCGTATTGAATACTTTTTACTAACCGAGTTTTGATTGACTGAAGAGTCATAAAATTGAATTTGAAGTCATGTTACGGTGACCAACAGAATGTAGCGATGAGAACCGCCGTTGTGTTCGTTTGTTATTTGTTTAAAATGTGACGTCCTTGGACAAGTACTAATAGTAATAACGAGTGTCAATATACGACTGTTACGAAAGCAATGAGATTTCCTACAATTGAAATCATAAGGAAAAAATTTAATACTTCCGGCCATAACATGAGCTGCTGTGACAAAACTCTTCGGAATTGAATAAAAAAACCTGGATTTAGATTCAAAATAATAAACAAACATCAAACAGTTATGATAAGCAAAAGAATAATGGAATTGCATAACAAATACTTAAAACAAATGAATAAATATAGACAAGAACAACGGAAAATGTTCAATTTGGACGAAACTTGGTATAACAAAAGGGTGGACTGATGGTTCGAGAATGTGTACGCCTAACATGCCTGCAAACAAAAGATCGCGAATAATCGTTGTGCACTGCGGAGGAAGTAAAGGATGGGTTACTAATTCTTTGTACTTATGTATTAAAAAAACCTGTGGACTGCAATGTTGACTATCATAAAAACATGGAAGCTGATCTTTTTGAGGAATGGTTTGAAAATACATTGGTCTCAAATTCGAATAGGAATAGTGTAATTAATAGTTCTTGACAACGCTTCCTATCATCCGCGACAGGTCATCAAAGTACCGAAAAAAATTCGAGGAAAGATGAAATACAAAGTTTTTTAATGGATGACAATTTGTATTTTGAAGATAACTATACCAAAAACCAACTACTTGAAGTTATATATACAAAAACATTTGAAAAAGTGTATGTCCTT
>WOGP01005519.1:0-13081 GCA_015342065.1 Leptinotarsa undecemlineata | reverse complement strand
GAGCAATGGAAAAAATATGAATAGGTAACTAAAAATGAAAAAAAAAACTCGCGAAAAACTCTACGATACATAGGGAGTCGTGAAAGTTGCTATTATGTTTTTATTCGACTCAGTCAACCAATTTCCAGGGCTGTAATTTAAAAAGGAATAATTCACAGAATTATAATCAAATATTACCGAAACATATCGAAATATAAAATTTAATTCAATTTCTCAGTATGAAGTCAACGTCTACGATTCAAAAACTACAACAAAAAATACAGATCCGTATTTAAAAATTCAAAGATTCAAAATGTTTGGGAAAGAAAGTTTTTGGCTTTCTACTACTCCATCTTGATACAAATAAAGGATAAGGGAATCTTCCAAAGAAAGTTATTTCTTTGCATGATCTACACATCCATGTGTAGAGTTATTTATTTTCAAATGGATTACTTCCTTCCTTTCTTCGGAAGATTCCCTTAACCTTTTTTTGTATCAAGATGGAGTAGTAGAAAACCAAAAACTTTCTTTTTCAATAATTATTATTATTATTATCATAAGTCACCAATTGCATTCTGCAAAAGTTCTAAATATTTTAGACAATCAGAAATTCAATGTTTTTTTGGCCAAACCTAAAGCAATGGCAGTAGCAGGTTTTGGTCCTATAAAACTACGTGCAGTGCCCTTCCTAACAAAGGAGTCAACAGCTTCATAACTTCTCAGGCAACTGTGATAAGGAATTGAAACCACCGTAATATAATGTTATTTACAATTAGAATCACAAATAATCCGTAAATATCTACATCAATAATTCATACCTAATTATTCGAATACTACTATTCATCAATGTAATTGTTTTTCAAATTCACATTTTTTTCTCACAGTATTCTCTACTTCGTTTCAATCAAATGGAACCCATCTGCGAATTTCCGGCTGAAAGCAGATTTTTCAAAACATCGACTGGCTGTCGTCAATTTTTCCTGCTCGACTCTGCTGAATTAAGCGCGATGAATATATGAAATACTTTATATAAATTACTGAGGTCTTGATAATAAAACCACATGACGGACCCTAGTCAGAATGGCCTAGCGAATGAACCCATGTCATTTGTTTGTGTGCTCTCAGATCAGCCGCTATAATCATTTGATGAGTGTTTTGTTAATGAAGCGGCAGAATGATTACATCATTAAGAGTTGCAGTGGCTGTTTCAGAAGACGTTGATTGATAGTTGAGTGTATTGAAGTGAAGGTAAATGTTAACCCTCATTTATGCGTAAAAATTGGTAAAATATACTAGTCACTTACAAATGTGCATCTTGGGGAGTTATTGAAGAGATGTACTTTCCAGAAAAAACTCTTTTTCATGAATCATTATCATTTTATTTAATAAATGCGGCTTCCTATTCAGACCGTTAGATGATTGAATTCGATAGGGAGGGGATAAATTCGATCAATATTTGTACCAGTGTCTTCATCAAATAATTCTGAATCTTTTTTTATATCTTCCAGTGTCGCAATTATTTTAAAAATTCAAGGCATTTTCTATACAAGATGTTACACAGCAAAATGGGGAATGAACAGTTCATTGAGAAAAAAAAAAGATTTCTACTTCTTCATCTTTAAACAGTTTATAGTTGATTCTGAAGTTATTGGAAATTTCAAATACGACCGTTGATTCTGTCAAGATGTTGAAAAACTAAGAACGACTAAAACGAATATATTGTGTTTGTTAATTGCTACTTCCTCTAGAATTGACATTTTTTATATTCGAAGGCTATACATCATTTTCGTTGGAGTGACCTGGGACTCTGAAAATGTAAAAAACAACGGCATTATGTTGCTTCTGAAAAACAGTGCTTTATGAAGAAAGACCTAGAATTCCATAGGAAAATAATCAATTGATTGTAAAAAAAATCACTTATGATTTTTGAATGTCAACACCGCGTATTCCACAAACGGTTCAGTTTAAAAAAAAATGTACTGAAAAAATATTGATGAATTCTTGTATCAATCTTATATTCCATTGGAAAATAATCGATAGTTCAGACGCTCTGGAAAAAACAATTAGGAATAATTTTTGAATCTCAACACACTGTATTTTGAAAGCGATGCATTTCTTCAAACGTCTGTATGAATTTGAAAACCGCATATGTCAACAACGGGTATGGATTTTGAAAAAGTTATCATTTTGGTTCCTAAATATTTCTAAATAAAAAAAAGGTCAAGTGGTCAAAATAAAACTCAATGTCCTATCAAATACACAATTTTTGGTATCTGTTGTCATCGAGCAGATCAATAAAGCCGGAGGAGATAAAAAAATTTGAATTGCAAATATTGTTTCAGAGATCACGCGTTAAAATGTAAGGCCTGGTTAATCCTTAGCTCGCACAAATTTTGACTCATTAGGGTTATCGTTCGAGAAGATTCATCGTTCTCTCTTTTCAACACGTCCTATAATGGAACAACATGAAGAGTGCATTTTTTTAGAAACTTTCAGCTGATTATCTGTGATGTATTTCTGTAATGTAATGTTTGTAAGGAAACGAGATAATGGTATTAGTACACTCTTGCGTTCATGCCAAATTGGATAGATTTAGCCTACTCGTAAGGTACTGAGCGCAAAATGGTAGGACTGAAACGGTATTCAGGTCTGCAAGTGATACAAACTCCTGATCTGTTCGTCAACTAGCAACCCCTAGAGAACAAATGGGAGAGGGGCGTAAATGCAAGGGAGGTGGGAACAAAATAGGATGAGAAATTGGCATCTTTACAAGTTTTTACAAGTCTTTTACTCCTTATATGTATCTTCTACTATTTCTCCTTCTACGATTTCTGAACATGTTGGCAACTTCTTCAAACTTCTTTTTAAACCAGTTTTTTCCCTATTGATGATTCATTCTTCGTAAAATTTGATGTTGTGTTGGAGGGTCCAAACAACTATTCTTTCGTTTTTCCGTTGTTATTCTTGGTTATGTTTCACTTTCGCTCGCCAATACGGACATTTAACGGTCAGAAATATAGGTTAGGTCAAAAGTGAGTGGTTCTATTATACCCTCCACTGCAACGATATGGGCCTTGCCGCATATCAAAATCCGAAAAATAACCTTCAAATCATTTCTTATTAGCTCTGAAAAATAAATAATTTCAATTATTTCGTTTTATGGTGTATATGTATATATGTATCGTATGAAACGAAAAAAACTTATGAAAGTTATGTCATCTGTAATTATTGGTGAATTGAGGTAGTAATTATTGGTAAACAATTTGTAGAAGTTTTTCAACTGCGACCCATACCGAGTATAAGGTAGGTCAATCAATTATTTGTAATTTATTGATGAATGCTGCTTAAGTTTTTTCTAGGATTATTTTTTTTCTAAATATTATGTGATTATTGGTTACTTAATCTGTTTCAAAATGTACATCGTTACTAGGTACTGGTTGTAAAAATTATATATCTTTCATTTCACATCCGCCCATTTATAGAAATAATTGGTACTTAATTATGATTCCATAATCAGAAAGAATAAATTCTGGTGATTGTTTTCAATTGTTCCTTTTACTTTGGGTATTTTCAAATAGGGGAAGGTAGTACAAAATAGACCCCTATGGAAAAACGGTAGTAAAACGAGTATATGCAAGTGGATTGTTAAGGCAAAATTGAAAATTTTTGGTAGGAAATTTTTGATACTTGGGTTGCGAAAATTATATGAGCACGAATGGAATGCTAAGACTTCAACAGTGTTACTTACTTTAACTTTCTGTATACATTTTTGTTGTTTAATCAAATCTATTTATTAACTACTGAAACTAAAGGGTAAACGTGATGTTTTTCAAGTCAATTTTTTCCACAGTATATTGTACTCGAACAGGGTAGATTATTCGTTGAAATCAAAGAGTTTGTTAACGATGAGAAAGCAATGAGTTGATATGTTTAGAAGATTTGTACAAATTGTTTTGCTTCCATTTGTTGGCCATAATCAAGTCTATCATGTAACTGCTATCAAGAAAAGTTGTTAGTTAGATTGATTTGCAATCAAATGTTATTCTGTGTCTGGAGTATTTTCCATTATTTGGTTCACTTTCACAAATAGCCTTGTTTGAATAATTCTATAAGAATAATGAAACCGAGTAATTACTAAATGATTCATGGAATGATAACTTCCACTCCATACCATTTCCACTTTTCAACCTGTCTTACAAAAAAAGGGTTTTTCCTTCTTGTTGAAAGATTGCTCGCATTCAGCCTATTCCCAAAAAGGGCAAGAACAATCTTCCAAATAACTATAGACCAGTCGCTTTGCTATCAGTGATATCAAAAATCATGGAGAAAGTCGTAAACCACCATATCCTCGAATATTTAGAAGTCTTCAACATCTTACCCGATCATCATTATGGTTTTCGGAAACAAAGTTCAACAGGCGACCTTCTATCTCATGTTACCCATATTGGGAATAATGCATTCGAGATACATGAAGGATCAAGAGCTGTTGCTCATGACCGTGTGTGGCACATTTGTCTCGTTATTCCATTTGGATTACAGGACATTGGCTACGGAGGCACATCTTCACCGGCAACAGGAGGTTGCCTATCTCAATGAGTATTTAGAAATTATTTCGAATTGGGGTAAAAGTAAACAGATTCAATTCAATGTCACAAAAACCCAGGCATCAGTTTTCTCCAAGAAGATAAATGTCTCCGAACCAGATATAATAATGTCAGGTCAGACAACTCCGCTTTCTGCTTCAATAGGTTTATCAGGGGTTAAAATGGACAACAAGGCTGCTTCTCAAAAGCTTTGAACACTATTCCGAAACAGAAAACTGTACACACCTCTGCAATTTTTGATGGTTTATAAAGCTCAGATCAGATATTCTTTGAAGTATCGTTCTCATGTATGGAGTTATGCCTCCAAACAAATCCTGAAGTTGCTGGATTCCATCCAACAAAGAGCCATCCACCTGATTGGAGACGCGAAAAACACGTGCAATCTTGACAGTCTGGAACATCGAGATTTGTCTCCCTTCTTCAGAAACTTTTACGAGAGGTATTCAAGAGACTTGGCACATTCGATTCCACCAAGAGCGGGATTGTGGCTACTCATCTTATTGGGGTACAACTCAGTGCACCTTGAACATCACTGTTCAAGAACTCTTTCATCTGGAAATCTGCGTTTATATGAAATGAACGTATTGGGAACGTTTTCCCAAATGGATTTAATCTCCATGAGAGCACCTTGAAGATTTTTCTGTAGTGCTTATGTTTTCTCTTTAAAAAAAATATATTTTTCTTTGAAATTTTTATAGACATAGGTACTCATAGGTTAAGTGGAAGAACAATTTAGCAGTTATTTGCATAGCTGCGAACTTCGCCATTCACTATAACTTTATATATGTAGTAAGAACTTAATATTGTTATTTTTTATGTGGCTGTAGTAATGAAGACGTTTATTATTATTATTATTATTATTATTATTATCCGTAGTGTGCGCTGGTCAGGCCCTGTCCCCCGAAGCCTTGATACATTCGGGAGGGCGCACCTGCATTATCAACAAATGACCACTCCTCACACCGTGGGGTAAGTGATCATTGGGTTCAAGAATCATGTGCCCTGAGCAAGCGCAGTGAGACAAGAATGACAGCTTCTGCATCTGTGCGGCTAAGATTTCTGCCTTAGTGCGGCAAGCCGGTATGATTTTAAGATTTTGAGATCAGAGAGGACATAATTCCACCAAGGACTCCAATAATCAGAATAACCATCTTGACTGACTGGTCCGGATACAGTTTGTGGAGTTTGATGAAAAAATCTCGATATTTTATCCGCTTTTCTTCCTCTTTTCAGACGATATTCGTCTCGCCAGGAGCTGAAAACTCCATGACAAATATCGTCTTGCTCTGGTGTTCGAGAAGGACTTAATCAGACTTATCAGCTTGTATAAGCCTGATGGCGGGGAATGAATAGTTCCAATAAATTCGGCACTTCTCGTTCCCCATAACAGATTCAATATCCCCCGGAGCGTAGGGCAACACCAGTGTCTCGTCAATACCGTAAGAGTGCTGTAGATGGTAATATATCACTCTTAACACCGTGTTATGTCGATGGAAATATGCTGAGACCTCCAATGCTGGACTTGCTGATAGCAAGTGCATTAGGGTCTCGGGCACCTCGCGGCAGGCCTGACACCTTGTGTCAGGATCCTCTATACCCATCAGACTAAGGTGCGGAAAATACCATCCTGGCAAGCCATGATGAACCCCTCAGTTTTCGACTTCAGCCCACTCGACCTGAGGAAAACGAAAGTCAGGCGAAACTCAGATTTCAGTCTTGTACTTGATAATGGGATCAAACCCGAAACCGGTCGTAAAATAAAATTTTCCAGTGGTATTTAGACAAAAGTGTTTTCATTCATTTTATTTAAATGTATTGTTTCCACGAAAGTTTCATTCATATACAAAATACTTTCATACGAACATTGAACTATATGAAAATAACTTTTTCTGTTCACCAATGGTGTACTTCGGAGTTTCGGGACAAAAGACTCAGCTTATGAACTTGTCAGCATCGTTTTTGATAATAGTACAAGTCTGTGCACTCATT
Source organism: Leptinotarsa undecemlineata (assembly GCA_015342065.1). Lineage (NCBI taxonomy): Eukaryota > Metazoa > Arthropoda > Insecta > Coleoptera > Chrysomelidae > Leptinotarsa > Leptinotarsa undecemlineata. The sequence goes on along the minus strand of WOGP01005519.1, from coordinate 6,509 downwards.
TCTATCATAATATTGCGACTTTAGTCACCGATAAAAGACTCTTGTCACATTGACAGTATGTATACATATTCATAGAGTTAGTTAATCCGAATCATCTTCTTTTAATGAAACTCCGATTTGCTTTTTTTAAACACCAATTTCACAATGTAATCATGTTCGCTGCCGAAAAAATTAGTCGTGCGAGATCTGGAAACCGCAGAAAGTCATTTTGTCTTTCTATTCCTCCAATAAGATGTGTAGATCATCATGACAACTACATTATGAAGGTTGAATTACACGAAAAACTGTTTGATTATTCCTGTTTAACAGGATCCCGATAAGTATTCAAGATAACTAGAACAGTGAGAATCCAACGGAGTAAAAGTTTCATAAAAATCCTACTTAATTATAAATGCTTCCACGTTTATAACCAAACTGAAATATGTATATTTCGGTATCGGTAATACCAGTTAATATCAATTGTTTCGATACTTATATTATCAATGTTATTTATTGAATGGAATTTTTGTTGCAGGTATTGCAATGTGGAAGTTATTACGATTTATCTTCGTAATAAAATTCCACTTTATATATGGAAAACTGGTTGGTGACAACATTTGCCTCATGGAAGAAAGGTAAGTTGTCTTTATTATCGAAAAGTTGCATTTTGAGTAATCTCACGTATACCAGTGAAAAATTGAACAGTTAACGTACTTATGTCTTGAGTGTTGCATGAATGTCAGAGACGGATTTCACAGGAGTTTTTCAGATGTGCTCTTCATCAAAATACAAAAATATACAAATTAATTTTAGTAACTTCGAAGTGGGAAATTAATTCATAACATAATAACTGGGTGTTATAGTTATTTCTTCATGAATATTCCTGAACTGACAAAAATAGTCCAAATAGACCGCAAGGCAAAACTCCAAAGGAAAACTCCAAAGCAAAATTGTTACGTCCAATATTTTTCAAATTAGAATTGGTGTCGAATGGCATCTCAATATAAAGGGCATATCATGCCATATCCACTGCTACTTTGTTTTTGAAAATTGGTGTACTAGTTCAGAAAATACAGTTTTGAAATGCCAGTAATGTGTCTGAAAAATGCAGAAATTAAAAGTTTTTCACTTGGGTATTATCCGTTTAATTCAAGTAAATAATTGATATGTTTTCAATACAATAATATAGGTTTTCTTCAAGTCATTATCATTCCTTTTTGAAGCACTTGAGGGTGTCATTTCTTTTATTATATGATACCACAAAAAACTAAAGAACTCAAGTCAGATGACCAAGAAGGCCTTCGTCTCACTAGCGAATTTGAAAGCTGTTGTGGTGATAATGACGTCAATTTTATAATACTGTTTATTATTACAGAATAATTTTCGATCAGTGTAGGTCAGTATTGACTACTGAAAAAAACAAACCATAATGCCAGAGACACGTGCTAAATTTTTTGAGGTAGAAATCGATTAGAAGCTCACTTGTAACTTTCATACAGATGACTATGTGTGAATTTTGGAAAATTGACTAGAAATTCTCAAGCTGGCTGTTATGGAACTATTGTCTGACTTTTTGGAGTAATTCTGCACATATTGAAAACGTATTTTTGAATCAGGAAAGGGTTTAACTATGTATCTTGGTAGTCAAACCTAAAGAGAGTTGTGGATAAATATTGGTTTGCTCATGATTCCCGAACCTTGTATTTCTATGGTGTGTCTCAAATTGATCTCTACAAAGTGAAAACTGTTCACTTACAGTTTTATCAGAAAATGTTTCTCATCCAAAAAACATTTGCATCACCTCAAATTCTGACAGCATACATCAAATTCAAATAAAAATCTTATATCATACAGGCATAATCAAAAATTGGTTGTTCAAAATGTGAGCTGTTCATCAATCATAGTTCTACAATTTTTAAATTCTTTGTAAGCTTCATCCCTATACCTGCAACAAAAATTTCATAATCATACCAAGGCAATCGGCTTTTATATTGTTTGTATGATTTTAATGGACTAATAATATTGACTTGTTCACTTATGTTCTTAACAAGTAAATTGATAGATGTAGCCGTTACTACGTGGTAGGAGATCATAATGAAAAGAGAAATGAAAATTTCTATCTTTTATACCACTTTTAATTTCAACTAACGTTACTGCAGTTTCGTCCTATATGGACATTTTCAAACTTACACAATAACTTACACATAATATTGGGTAAGTTTGAAAATGTCCATACAGGACGAAACTGCAGTAACGTTGGCTACAATTAAAAGTTGTATAAAACATAGAAATTTTCATTTCTCTTTCCATTCTTAACAAGGTTAGCATATATTGTATCGGTATCAATCAAGTTCAATTTCCAGTTGCAATTCATTAATTTGTCATTTAAAAGAAGTTTTGTTTCACATATTTAGTTATACATAAACGTCTTCCTTGTCACTGTATGTGAATGTTCATTGTAATGCTTTCATACGGTTCAACAAATGAAATAAATATTATTATTATTATTTTATTAATATATTGAAGTGTTTTTTTTTGTTTTTTTTTTCGAAAGTTCCCTATTTTTCATATATGAACTGGAAAGTAAAAAACCAATTCTTTCCCAGAGTATTTGTGATGGAATCACTACATGATTCATTAGAACTGTGTTAGATTTGAAATTTTGAAGTGAATACTGCAATAGGGTTAGGATGAGTTAGACTGTTAGAATCAGTATTTCAACACATCTGAAATTTTATAGAAACTCAATTAATCACGTCTTGATTTTTCAGTTTCCTGGTGAACGTCACAGAAAACTATCTTAGGAATGTGACAGTTCGGAATTACAGATGGTGTTACAACGTACCGCCACGGTGCTCTTACTACACCGTCAATAGGATTAACGATACTCGAATAGTCGTAAGTACACCATTCACTCAATACTTTGCATGGTGTGTTTTTCAGATCGTAAATAAATTGATTTCTGCAATGCTATCAATTCCGTCGATAAAAAGTTTTGCCCGCTTTGAACACAAAAATGCTTTTAGTTTATTTTATGTTGCGTCGGCGGCAGACTATTCATATTTATTGTGAAATGATCTCAAATAGTATTCACTTTCAAGTTTTGAAAGGGATTTTGTAATCTTTGAAGGCGGTACATTCTATATCGGGAGTGATAGCTACTCCACTCGAGATGCTGAGATCCATTTCAGGAAATTTTAATAGGACATTATAAGACGTTCTGTGTGTTCCACTATCTGCCATTGCTGTAGATCTTACTGAAAGAAAATAATTTTTGTGGGACGAAAACAGATTTTGTTGTTTTGGAGATTTATCACCTTTCACAATATGAACAAATAAACATTATAATTCAGAAGTTCATTTGGGGAAAGAATAAACTTAGAATTTTGCTGCAAATGACACGTAATCGATACATTGATGGATGTAGCCGTTATTACGTCGTAGGAAACCATAATGAAAAACAGAGGATTGAAACTTTCTATGTTTTTCACCACTTCTATTGGTAACTAACGTTACCGCAGTTTCGTCCTATAGGAACATTTTCAAACGTATACATTAAACTAAGAATGATTGATTATATTAGCTCTTCTATAACACCACTGTAAGTAATAATAGAGGTATTTAGCTTGATTGAGTACCTGAATTTTGTTCACTAGTGACAATGTGTATATGCTAATTTGAAAACTGGTGAGTAAACTAAATGAATTTGATCATTTAACAGGTTGCACCCGAAATGTTTATGCTTATGAATTTCCAAGGAAGGATTATGAAGGATTCCAAATAATTGAGTTTGCAACCCTTCCTTGCATAGTACAGAATTACCGTATCGTTTAGATTCGTGAACTTGTAGTTGCATGTCAAGGAATCGTTTGAAAACGTCGAATTATTTTTACCTAGTCTGAAGGACCTTTCATTTTCAGCATACCGTTTTTGGAAATTCCGACCACATTGTCCCACATAAACACTATTAAGCTTATAAACTCCATATTTCTTCAACTTGCCAACTTTGCTGGCATTGAAAAGGAAATCAGATAACCTGGCATGTGGTCTGAAAGCCACTTCCGCATTGTTTTTTCTGAAGAAACCCGCAATTATCTCTGTTGTTTTACTAAAATATGTTAGAGTTACCAATTTCTTGTTTTCTGATTGTTTGATCTGGGGGTATAATAATCTGCAAGTGAATTTACGGCTTTGTTTTCTGACTAACATCTGGATTGTGTCTGCGTTGAAACCATTATTTTGGCCTATCTGTGTAATTATATCAATTTCCCTATCTAGATTATTAGCAGACAAAGGCAGTGAGAATGCTTTGTGTTACATTGAATTGTAGGATGTATGCGACCCGTAGGTAATCGATTTTGGTTTCTATTGAAGGCGTATATTTTTAGGAGATATTAGTTTTTAGGAAAAAAATTGGATTTCTGTTTTTCTTTCTTCATACAAAAAATATGGAGAACTTCCGGCGGAAGAAAGTAAGCAATTAATTTCAAAGTAAACTCTTTACAAAAATGTGCAGATAATGCATTGAAGTTACTTTTAGACACGAACAACTCATATACACACTGATTTACATAAAGAAAGTACTTTCGAAACAACTACTTTTTTTATGAACAATTGCATCACACAAAAATCACTCCTTTTTCTATTCAGTTTGTACTTCAAACATTCATTATGGAGTTGAATCAGATATCTTTCGTAGGGAAGCTACACAATTAACTGAATGAAGCAGTTACTATTCAAAATAGAAAATTAATATAAAACATTTGCCTCATTGCCTCATCAGCATCAATACTTTTTTCTCATAAAAAATCTCTCCTAGAAATATATATCTTCTCAATTTAAACAATACTATTGGTTAGATTGAATCAAATAACGTATGAATGTCTCTACGTACTTCCATCGTGATATGAGTACATTCAACCTTTGTGACATAAAGTCGTAATGCTATGAATGAATTGAGTGGTCTTCTTGAGCTATTATCTAGATTGGTGTTATTTAAACACCAAGACAAATGTTTTATCACGAAACCTCGAAGTCCGCCCTTCAGTTCCATGTGAGTGAAATTTTATATCGTAACTCTTCAACTCACTTCATTGTGTAGCTGTTATATGAAAGTTATCTGATTCAATTCCCAAATGACTATTGACTACAAACTGAATAGAAAAAAGTGATCATGTATAATTCAATGTTCATATGAAAGTAGATGTTTCGAAATGGCTTTTTCTTTTAGTTTGAATCTGAAAGTAGGTTAGGTTAGGTCCAAAGTGAGTGGGTCTATTTGACCCTCCACCGCAACCCGCATTGGTTTATTTTGGCTCACATCTATTCACACTCGAACAAATAAACCCAGCTACTTAACGAATCCGATTAGTTTGTATGGTGAGTGATCTTTCAGGTCGGGTGGTAAGAGTACGGCTCTGCCCAACTCTGAAAACCTGATTTGGTCCCCAGCGGGATAGGCACAAAGTATGTGCTCTGCTGTTTCATCATTTTCCAAACAGAGGCTCAGACTGTCTTCCGACAGTACGAGTCTCTATAGATTATGATTTGAATGACAGTGACCTGTGAGAAGGCCTGTTGGACATCGTAGTTCATTCCTACTGTAGTCCAACAACTGTTCGGTATCAAGCTTCGAAGGGAGAATAACCGCCTTAAAGTGAGCCAATCTTGGAAGATTCTGCCGGAACTCCATACATCTTCTTGCCATCTAGGTGTTCAATCTTTGTTTGGCAAAGCCTAAGGCGATGCCAATGACAGGTTCTGGTCCGATGAAGCTACTTGCTGCACCCTCCTTTCCAAGGTAGTCAGCAGCCTCATTGCCTTCCCGGCCAGTATGACCAGGAATTCAAACCAGGGACTATCTGTTGAGTCTTTCTATAGAGGAGATTTGTTTTTGGCAGTTTGCTACCAATTTATACGTTGCTCGGTAGGAGACAAGAACTCCCAACGCCACTTAACTGTCCGAAAATATTTGTATTGACTTGTGTATGAAGTTAGGTTCTTCCAATCTCTCTGCACACAATTCACTAGGATAAATTTTCACTTGAAATACAGTCGCATAGATTTCCAGGCAGGTGCGTTTGATCCATCTGTGAACCAACAACTATCTGCTTTTAATATTTCCTTCTTCCGGAGGATCTCAAAGTAACTTCTATAGATCTACACATCTTTGTTGACAGTTCATTTTGGAATGAATAGCTTTCTTCCTTCCATTTGAGGTTTCTTACATATATTTGTAAAAAAGTGGAGGATCAAAAAACCAAAACTTTCTTTTCCAAAAACTGATATCTCCTAAAAATATACCTACTCTTTCAATTCAGTAATAACTTAAAATAATTGGAAATGGCAATCAAGAAAGTTTGAAAAGAGAAATGAAAATTTCTATGTTTTATACCACTTTTAATTGTAACTAACGATACTGCAGTTTCGTCCTATATGGACATTTTCAAACTTACTTACACAATAAAAAGGAGTTTATTGTGTAAGTAAGTTTGAAAATGTCCATATAGGACGAAACTGCAGTAACGTTA
>WOGP01005518.1:0-13081 GCA_015342065.1 Leptinotarsa undecemlineata | reverse complement strand
TTATAATGAGTGTCTTAAGGCGAAACATCGATGTATACCAATGAGGATGACAGTGTTCCATGTAAGTGCAATTTGTTACCATTCATTTAAAGTAGAACTCATGTAATGATATATGATCTTATTCCACAACGAATGTTTGAAAAACAAACTGGGTAGAGAAAAGTATCTTCTGTTCAATTCAGTTTTCATATAGAGGTATTTGCTTCGAAAGAATTTGTTTCTTTCGTGTAATTCAATGTTTATATGAAAATAGCTGTTTCAGGAGGGCTTTTTTCCAACTTGTGTCTGAAAGTTACTTCTTTGCATGATCTACACATCCATGTATATAGTTACTTATTTTCAAATTGACTTCCTTTCTTTGAAAGATTCCCTCATCTTATTCTGTATCAAGATAGAGTAGTAGAAACCCATACACTTTCTTTCCCAATAATTAATCACCCCTAAAAATATAACCCTTCCACTTCAAACTGCGAAATCCTTTTTCTTCATCTCTTCTGACCGTGATGGAAAAACAAAAGCAGTATCTGCTGCTATCTGAATTAATTTGCCCTTTCCCCACTATTGTTCTCATACCCCAATTTATGTACGTCGAAAATTTTTTCTTTTTCTTTTTGTTAATCATATCTTCATTATAAGACATATTTTCGATTGTAATATCTGGTAGAAAATAAAATTATTATTACTGTCATCATTAATATCATTTACTCATGATAAAGTTTGTTTCACACTTGGTTCGTAGCATTTTTAAAAATAAATATTTTTTTAGATTTGATCATTGAACAGCATATTCCAGATATGAAGCAACTTCTAATGTTGTGCTTGGACCCAACTTTTTTTATCCTTTTCGACGATCCTCTGAAATAGGGAACTGCAAGTACTGGTTCTCCTCTTTGCGAGACTCTTGCTGTCTTTCAGCCAAATTTCGTTCCACCATCACTTTGGAGTAACCATTCCGTTGAAGATCATGTATGATAATGACCTGTTTCTTCCTGATGCCTTCCTTCATATTACAGAGTCTGAAAGCAAGGTCTACTGATGTCTTGATGATTTCTCTTTTAGTCAATTGATGGTGGTTTGATTCGTGGTTCACATATTGTCCCATGTGAATAGGTTTTTGGTTCAAAAATGTTTCCAATTTTGTATCGGTCTTCTTCACCAATACGTGAAATAATGGAATACCGTTGTGGACTTCCCTCTCCATTGTGAATGTGATGAAGGGTCTTACGCTGTAGATGTTTTTCAGGAAGGTATCTACATTTGTAATCCCATGGTTCCATATTATGAAGGTGTCTTCAACGTACCTCAATGGCCAGAGTTCCGAACCAGTGCATAAATATATTGGCTATAACTGCTGAGAGTGGAGATCCCAGTGGAAGTCTCTTATATTGCGTTGAAAATTCGTTCTTCAGTTAGAAATAGCAGTTTCGTTATCCTAGTAATTCCATGATTACTTCTATAGGTAAGTTCGTTATATCTTTCAAATCCCCGTCTTAAGATAGGTTCCTCTGTATAATCTGGAGTGCTTCTTCGACCGGCTTGGTTTAAAATCTTTCAATTTTTAATCATTGTTCAATTGTTTCTTGTTTTGTATTTCATTGTAATTTCATTTTAGGGTTTTTTCGATAACAGGTTAACATCATAATTATTCTCAGCTATTCATTTTAATTTCGTTGATTCTTTCAGGGATTTCAAATCATTTCAAACAATGGAAGTCTGAACTGGTGAAATTCCTATTTCAATTTATCTGCTATTCCGTTAAAATCATTGTCCTTCAAACAAATATGCTGGAATATGAATCCCAGTTTTTTATGAAATATTGGCAAAAAGTCTCAGATTGAAAATGTCAAAGTGAATTCCAATATACGTTAATGGCTCGAAAAAGATCGAACACCTAATTCTGAGACATTCCAGCCCACATATTCCATCCAAATCCACCCTCATGACGATTTATCCGAATCGGGAAATCTCTGATGAAATTCTTCGGAATGTTCGATCTGAGAATTGTAAATGGCATCAGTCCACATTCATCAGAGCTATAAATCTTTATTCAGCAGAGTAATTGGCATTTCTTTCTTTCTAGAGAGTAATTGTAAGTAATCGAGTCTTTGCAAAACCTAACACAACGTGATGCTCATACAGATATCTCGCAATTTCTGCGTAATCTCTTCTCCCGTGAAATATAGCCGGACGCTATCTCTCGGGCATAACGTCTCACTTGTCCAATTAAGTGGGGGATTGGGTGCTCTCACAGGGATGTCACCATGATATCAAAACTGGATTTACAATGAAAGATCTCTCACGAATCTTGGAGCGTTGGGATCAGTGGGATTTCCGGATGCGGAAGCTCATTCAATTGCAGTGTCTTGAGGATCGTACAAGGGTCTATAATCAGTTATTGGATTATTGAAAACGCTGAACAAGTCTGGGATTGGGTCGATAAAGCTATATTGAAAACGCAGTTAAAAGCAGTGAACGGTGTTTAATTGCACAAACGTCATTTCCATTGGCCTTTCCTGAAACTCACTCAATAATAATAATAATAATACAGGGTGGGCCACTTTCAGAACGGGTGTATTTCAGGGTGATTCTCTCAGTCCCTTTCTCTTCTGCATATCACTATTGCTATTATCCGATGCGCTCAAAAATACTCGAAGGTATAACTGTGGCACCCCCCAAAACCGGAGGCACAAGGTCACCCATTTATTTTATATGGATGATCTTAAACTTTATGCCTCTCGAGAAAAGGATCTCCATCATTTCTTGAGGGTGGTAGAAGAGTAGACGCATGCTCTTGGTATGAAATTCAGGATAACCAAATGTGCAATGGTTCATCTCAAAAGAAGACGATGCGGGAACTACGGAGAGGATGTGCAGCTAGTAGATGGAAGCATCCTACTTCGGGGTGGAACAGCGCCACTCACAAGAGGTACCAGCAGTGAAAAACTCTCTCCGCAGCAAGTATCAGCACAAACTTCGACAGATCCGGTCATCAGAACTGTCGGAGAAGAACAAAGTTGCTGCAACAAATATGCTTGCCGTTCCAATCTTACTCTACTCGTTTGGAGTAGTGAATTGGACTCGGGAGGAGCTGAGTCAACTCCTTCTACATGTCTACATGAGTGTCTACATGAGAGAATGGTACTGGATACAGCCTGTGAAGTCGTCAGGAGTTCGGATTCCCGTCTCTGCATGGTCAGTGACCATGAGAGAGTAGGAATTGAAGCATTTCTCTTCAGGGCAGCTGCCCGAGCAGCTGATCAACTTGGTATAGTTTTCGACACTGAACGAGGTGACCACAACTCTATCACCGAGTTGGAACCCGTTCAGCAAAAAGCTCAGAAAAAAGCTGCAGAGATCATCTTACTCCTGCGGAAATACCAGGATAAGCCAATCCATGGGGTATTCTTCAATAACATTGGAGATCTTGGCCTATCAAAGCGCCTGACGTTCGCTTTTCTCAGGTCGAGTGGGCTGAAGTCGAAAACTGAGGGGTTCATCACGGCTTGCCAGGATGGTGCCTTCAACATCTTAGTCTACCGCAGTCGCGTGATTTGTATAGAGGTTCCTGACAAAAGGTACAGGGTCTGCCGCGAGGAGCACGAAATCCTAATGCAGTTGCTATCAGCATGTCCAGCATATGCAGTCTCAGCTTATCATCATTGATATAACGAGGCCCTAAGAGTGCTATATTATTATCTACGACACTTTTAGGGTATTGACGAGACACTGGTGAGACACGATGTTTGTCATGTAGGTTTCAGCTCCTTGCGAGACGAATATCGTCAGGAAAAAGTAAGGAAAATGGAAAAAAAAATGTGATTTTTTCTTCGAACTCCACAGACCCTATCACTCTGTCAAGATGGTTGTTCTGATTATTGGAGTCCTTGGTGTGTTCCCTACTCTCGAATCATAAAATCATAACGGCTTGCCGCACTAAGGCAGAAATCTTAGCCACAGAGATGTAGAAGGTTGTCATTCTTGGCTCACTGCGCTTGCTCAGGGCAGATGACTTTCGGACCCAATGATCACTTACCTCACGGTGTGGGGAGTGGTCATTGGTTGATAATGCTGGCGTGCCCTCCCGAATATATAGTGGCTTTAGGGGATAGGGCCTGACCAGCGCACACTACGGTGAAAAAAATAATAATAATATGTTCATTTTCTCATACACTGATATAAGTTACATGCAGGTGCTATCGAAAATCGATCAGATAATCACAAAAGCCATAGAAATCTGTAGTTTGTTCGAGATTAGACAATGTTGTGAATTAATTGTATAATTACTTTTACTTTACATTAACGTTTCATTAAAAAATAATGAGTGATCAATCGATTAATAGATGAATGATAAATAAACGTTATAACAGAAACAGTAGTTACAGACAGAATACATATTTTTTTTCATATACTCAATAACTGCTTGGGTCAAATTGCTGTTTGGAAAAGTTTGATCAATAAAGTCAGAAATAAAGTTATTTCGTTATTCACAATGAATTTCTTTACTTCTCTCTTGAACATAAAATAACTGTTGATATTTTTTATTTCTCCTGGTAATATTCGGTATAAGCGTGGTCCCAAATATGTTGCGTTTCTTTGTCCTATAGTTTTGTCACATCGAGGTGCATTCACAGTTTCCCGTTTTCCTAGTATTGTAGAAGTGAATGATTGGTTCTATTCTGATGTTTCTTTTTTCAACATTACTCAATATGCTCATACAACAAAGTTGTCGAATGTCACATATACTTGCTTTTTTAAATAAGGTCTCAGTTGGATGAGTTTTTTCTGTTAATTATAATTTTCAGTATCCATTTCTGTATGATATTTAGATTCCTAAAATGACAGTCGTTCACTCCTCCCCAACCTATTATACCATAGGATAGTTGTGATTGTACAAGTGCCAAGTACAATGTTTTCAAATGCTGAATGTCAAGAAAGTTTTTAAGGCGATTGACCTTAGAAAGTGGACCTCTTAACTTTCTGATTATTTCTTTCATCTGTAGGTGCCATCACAAATGCCATTCTATATAGAAACCTTGATATTTCATTGACTCGCCTTCACGTATTTCATTATCATTTTCTATATTTAAGTATTCCATGTTGGGTAATGTTCCGCAATATGATTTGAATGATGAATATTTGGTATTTCCGAAATTGATATTGAATTTATTGTGACCGACCAATTTTTCAATCTCAATAAAATCTTTTTCTGCAGAAGCTTTTAGTTGGTTCCATGAAGAGTCGTTATTCAAGACAGCCGTATCGTCAGCAAAACTCAAAATTGTACCCATTGTAGGTATCTGTAGCAGCTCATACAGATATATTGTGAACAGAATTGGTACTAGAACTGTTCCTTGTGGAACACCGTGAATAACAGTTTTGGGATAACTCATAATTCCATCGATACTGACTCTCTGTTCACGGTCATATAAACAGCTTTCAAAAATGTCGTAAGCTTTCTTGCGTATTCCATATTTCTCTAATTTCATCAGGAGATTTGTATGACTGACGGTATCAAAAGTTTATACGTGTTTCAACATACAATGGCTTTTTCGGGCGTTCTTTATTAACTAATTCTACATAATCAATGCTAAATATACCTTATTCAACAATTTGAAGTACTTAAATTTCAAGTACCTGATTTTTACTAAGTTTGTAATGAATTGTGGTTTTGTCCCAATTCTAATTGATGATTCATTAAATTACCCAAGTTCCTGAATCTATAGATTTTCAAACATTGTGAAAGATCTAATAGTAACACGTCTTATTGTTTATTGAACTCATGTCCTGCTGGAAGGTGTTTTGTAAATGTAGAATTGGTCCTTCTATTTAGAGAACTACTTCCATTGTCTTTAATTCTTTGGTGAAATGTTCTCTCTGCTTGGGCAAGAGCCACAAGTTAGCCACAAGTTAGCTTATAAACTCCTAATGTATCCGACACCGCAGTTTGGTCTTTATTGTTTTTTATGAATTCACTTGAATTATTATTTGTTCTGTAAGCTACATTTATGCATTTTTTCTTAAAAAAAACAGACAATATTATTGATTGGTTCACCCAAATGTGACAATATCTAATAACTGACGTTAACGCATCTTGAATTTGGGTAGACCAGGTCCATGGATTGCTTTGATAGTTTTTTGGAAAGAATGGAGTCTGTAATTTCTACCTTATAACCGTTGTTAACCGCGATTTGTTTAAGCAAACTCAGCTCTCTCTGAAAATTACTCTCAGACAATGGAGTATGCACTAGTCTGTGAAGCATACTATTGAATGCAGCAAATCTATGGTGGTAAGGGTGTGTGCAGGAATTATGTATGATAATGCCCGTGTACGATGGTTTGTGGAAAATTGCAAATTCATGTTTATTGTTATTTTAGGTAATGATTGAGTCAAGGTTATTTTTTGAATTATTTAATCCCCTCTCAGTATTGAATTTTATTGACGGGTGGATGGAATTAGCATATTCAATAAACTTGCCTAATTGTCTATCTGTACCAGTAAAATAACTGATTATTATGGATTTCATACTCGATGTTCTCCATGAATATTTCCGCTAGCAAAGGACTCAAAGGGTTCCCCATTAATATGCATGAATAGAATATTTCGTCAAACTGAAAATAATTTTAAGAAAGACAATTTTATTTCCCTGATTCAACACAAGCACTTCAACCCAAACTTGAGATTTATACTCGAATGTCGAACTTCTTGATTTATTTTGTTGATTGTGATAGATAGTTGATAGTATTTATATAGGATGATGGAAGTCTCTGGGAGCCGATAGGGAAGTCTCTGGAAGTTCTTCGAAGGGCCGAAACGTAAGTCGAGTTGCGATTCGTTTATTCTTTTCTATAATTCACATGATTGCATACCATTTCCGATAATTAAAATCACAACTCCCAACATTCCACTAGACACATTGTCAACTACTTTCAAAGAAAATCGAAGCTGTTTTTGCGGACTTCCCAGAATAGACTCCATTAGTTGGACTAATTGGACGGAGCATGTGAATATCTACAATCTCATTGATAGAACAATTTTTCATTCCGATAAACAATGAAAAGGATTTCACATTTACATTTGGCTTGCAATATGCAAATTTCCTGGCACGTGAAATGGAAAGTAACTAAATTATGCGGTTCAAGTCCGTGGCTCATATTCAGGAAATATTCTACCATCTACTACAAATGTTATCGTGTTAGTTGCCAAGAATGTGGCAGAGCTAGTCCCCAAGATATCAACCTGAATTATAGAATAGATAGCGATGGAATTCGTTTCGCGGGAAACTGGGATATCAAAGCGTGGCAGAACGATTCAAATCTGAATATGCATTGGAGCAGAATGTTATATTATTCACGAAGCACTCAAAATCCGGCATTATCGATGCACAATTCAATTCAAGTTGGGATTATTTCAGGGAATGACATTATGAAATAATCTTCTCAGAAGCTTTAATATGGTAGTTTTTTTTCATTGGAATAATTTGGAATCATTACGAATCATACGATTCTACAAAGTGAATCCTTTCAGAAAGTCGGGATATTTTGGGAAATGGAATTTGTGAATAATAATTGAACATTTGCAAGACATCGAATAGTTGGAACTTTTCTAGATTGCAGTTGATCGTTTATTCCCACATTTCTTATAATATTATTCTTTGGCGTGAGGCAGTGGGAGCATCTAGAGTTTTGGTTTTTCAAAAAAGGATTATATGATCAATGTTCAACCTACACTGAAGAGAAATATGTAGTAAACATTCCAGAGGCATACAGTTTAAGATCATACATTCAAAACGAATGGGTGACCTTGTGCCTTCGGTTTCCAGGGGTGTCACAGTTATACCCTCGAGTATTTCTGAGCGCAACGGATATTGGTAATGGTGCGATGCAGAAGAGAAAGGAACTGAGGGAAAATACACCACTTCTGAACATGACCCACCCTGTTTGGACATCTGAACAAATGTAAGATGAGCTCAAGCGATATTGTATCTAATGCCTCACAGTAATCGATCCAGACCATAAAGAGGTTAGGCATATATTGTATCGAGTCCTGCGTTACACATCTACCGATGAGCAGGTTCTTTTTATATCCAGCGACTCCTCTCTTCGACCCTCTCTACTCATATATCCGTTCGAAAACTCTGTCAACTGCGATGAATATTCGTGTCTATAAGATGCTTGTAAACAACTCATAACACGAATTCAAGCATGTTAGGGATTCTTAGGAATCGACAAATCTATGCTTTTAGGGATAAGAACGGTCTGCCCCTCAACAAGTCAATCCGGAATCGGCTGCTCTCCGTCCGTGAGCCATGAGTTGAAAATTCTGGCCAGATGGCGGTGGTTGCTTGTTATTTTTTTCCACCAGTAAGTGTTCAGCCCATCTAGGCTTGAAGCATCAAAGTTCTCCAAACCTACCAAGGCTCTTAGAACGTCATTCGGGGTTATCGGGTCGCCCAGTTCATTGAGCTCAGGCTATCGAAGCCTTCCGTTGAAAGCTTCAAACTGCGAGAAGGTTTCTCGTGGCACCTAAAGTTTTCCGCGATATTTCTTGCTCGCCTCACTAGTGACTTCTTAGAAGCCACTAGCATTCGTATTCTATCAAGACGGTGCTATTTGGTGGTCAGCAGCACTCCTTTACTTGAAGTGTGATGGATACGTCAATGTTTGGCGGCTTTTCGCCGCACTTTGCCTTACATCGTAGTTCATCCTAACTGTAGTGCAATATAACTGTTTAGTTTTGAGCTTCGAAGGGTGAATGAACGCCTTGGAGTGAACCAAGCCTGGAAGATCCTGCCAGAAGTCTTTGAATTTTATTGCCATCCAAGTGTTTGTTGGGCAAAACCTGAAGAAATGATAATGACAATATTATTGAGAATATTCTTCCTCACAAGTCAAACAGTCTACTTCAGCTTTATCACTTCTCTCAATACCTGCTGCTTCAACTCGTGTGGAAGACATGTTGATGGATAACGATGCTGTCGATTCTGGTTTTTACCGCCCACCAACTTTCTTAGTTTTCCGCTTCATTTATGTCAAACGCCATGTCTGTTCATTGATTGAGGAGGATCTAATTATATCGCGTGATAAAGACAAAGAACTCGAATTGATTTGAACCCTCCCAACGCCAGTGATTTATTATAGCAGAATTCAATTTATCTCTTTTGGAACGAGAAATCGAGAGGTGATCGATGTTTCACAGGAACAAAAACAAGAATGATGCTTCATCACACTACTTTTTATCTGTTTTTCTGTCATTTTTATTTATCCATTTTGGTCAATATACTTAGGAATATATGCAGTAACTGAATCAATACAATTGGTTCAGTTACTGCGTGCTATGAACTTTTCAAGAAATAGTCTCATCAATTAATCACTTGTACTTACGAATCTTGCCTAGCAAATTTGGTGCTTTACTATATGAATGATTTACATTTTGAAAAGCTAATTCTGGATATTTTCGAAACCTGTACATCGGAAATAACGTTTTGTATTCATTTTTCCCGTTCTAAAAATATGTTGCTTCTCTAAATACAAAGGTGAAGTGACTTTTTTGCTTTCTAAGTAATAAAGCCTTGTAAATGATTGTCGAAGAGATCATATAATGTGTATTGTACATTTATTATGTCTATGACCAGGGAAGAAATATTCAATTTCGGAAGAATTTTTTCCCTAAACCTTTCCTTGAATTCCTACAAATGAAATTGGAGTTTCGTTATCATCTTTCTTTGAGTAAATTTAATTCTTCTGTTTGAAGTGTGAACCTCAAATTTATAGGTATGATAGACAATTTGATTTAAGTAGCTCTCCAGTTGTTTTGATTGAAATAGCTAGATGATACAATTGATGTCGAAACTATTTTTCTAGTTTTTCGGCCGTTTCCTGCAGGTTTTTATGTCTGCATGAATTTCCTATAAGAAGCTCGCCACCGCTGGTTTCAACGGACTGCCCATTGTGCTACCATCTATTTCTTTTTAAGAAAATACTATTCCACAGAAAACAAGTTGAGAATAAACAATGAGCAGAGAGGGCTATTATATATGCTATAAATATCCTTGATCCGAAACCATCGTGCATGAGGAGAACACTTCGAAGTATGTCTCCAGGACCGAACCTCATGTTTCTACTCTTTATGATAGCTGTGTATTTCGTTCTTGTTTTTAATGCAATAGTAGCTTCAGTATTGAGAATTTTCACTATATCTTTTTTAATCTATCTTGGAACATACAAAAACTGAAATCCAGTATTTGATCAATCAAGTAAAGGACAGTTAAATAAATTGATTTGGAATTTGTTACAGATTCATCTGCACTGAAAATAGTGCCAAGTCTGCATGAAATAGATATTGGAAAAGATGAATTATTGGCATTCAAAGGTTTCGAAAAACTCAACAGGCTTAGCACTTTTCATTCTAGGATACTGTCAAATCATCTAATTTTTTTTCTTTATAACCCTTTCAATTCATCTGATTCCTAATTTGAAACTATCAAGATGTTCAGGTAATATTTTGAAATAGTCTTCCAAGCTACCTCTGTTTATTCACGTTACGTTAGGGTGCCAAAATATATTTTTCACCTGAAATTCACATTCAGCAAATTCATCTACAAGTTTATGGAGTTGTCTGCCTTGACATTTCTGTCTCGAATTCTGCCTCATTCTCTCAGATTCAGTTAACTTCGTTACCTAACCATCAAATATCACTTTTTCACTGTCATTCCAATGTATACTTCCTTCCAGATTTTGGAAGACATGAAATGTTCCATTCCCGGTAAAGGTCTGCATAGATAGCTAAAGTTTGGAGATTCAAATTGTAGATACCAGTTTGCTGTTTTTCGCAAAGCAATGTATTCGATTTTCAATCTCATATGGTTCTGAGAATATGTCACAAAGAAATGATGCTAGCGAAAGCTGGGAAAAAATAAACTACTGCAATAGCAAAAAAGTATCTGGCTATACATCCGGAATTTCCAGTCATCTACTGCATCACATGAAAGGGATTGCATCAAATGAGAGGGACATTCCGAATGTATTGAAAAACATTTTATTGTGAGATTTCAACTGAAAAGTTTCACACATATGCAAAACATGTACTTTACTATACAATAGCTGCTTCGTGGGTGTCTTCAATAACTATATTTTACATAGTCGAAGCTCAATTCTCTTCTCTTCTGAATGTAAAACTTCGTATTCATGATTAAACTTATGTTCTTGTGCTAAAAAGTGGTTTACAAATGTAGAATTGGCCTTTTTATCTACAAAACTACTTCTATGCACTTTAATTCTTTGGGAAAATGTTCTCCCTGTTTGGCATATTTGTGACAAAAGCCAGAAGTCAGCTCATATACTTTTGATCTATTCCGGTAGCAATGCCCTACATCTAACCAGAAATCCCTCGCCCTCTCTGTCGACAAAGATAGAATGAGATGTTGATTCCAGAAGAAAGTTTCAAACTTTAGCTGGTTGATTGTTCTGTTAAGCAAGGTTTCAATGCCAATGAAAAAACCCCATTCTTCGTTTCATCCTTGTGTAGCCGCAGGAGTGAAATGATCCTTCCACTTCCAATGTGAACCATTTAACTTTGTGACAGAGTTGAAGCCATCTTGTTTATAGTCAAAAACTAAAGAGAACTCATCTATCGATGCTTCGAAAACAAATAATCTTCAATCTTTACTTTTTCATAATTATGGTCCATGCAAAAAAGGGAACTTCTGACAGGCTCCATCCAGTAACTTGATTTGCAGAGACTCCAAAGAAGAGCCCAAGGCCTGCCAGTTGCGGAAGAAAATGAAGTGATGGAACGAATGATTTGGAGAGTTGACTCCACTAGTGATGCATCATTTTGGTATCCAAATTGAATTGCGATAATTCCTAACAAGTCCACTTCGCCAATTCGTGTCCAATTCTTATCATCTACTACATGAATTGAATCTATTTCATGCATGGAATAGTTATAAACACATAGTGTCATAATGCTTTCTGGAATCGTGAATCTGCTCACTGGTTTTGAGCTTTATTATCAACAAATCAATGGATTGATGGACAATCGTTTTCAATCACTTCGAATATGAATACAGTTTTCGAATTGTTGGTTCCAAATGTTATTGAAAATCAGTCTGCTGTACACCAATCGAATGATTGGTTATCGTCATGTATGCAAGCAGTGAAATATAAAAAATCGCGATCAAAACATTTATATAAATTCACGAGCTGCGAATAAACATCAACCCTGACCACAATTCTCGCCGTGAGATATGAGAAATGGCCCAAAAACTCCAGAATCGTGTTCTCGCTATCCGGTGAAATGCTACCCGACGTAGTTTATGCAGGAAACATTTCACGTTGGGGTGTAGATTGTGGTTGAATTTGACCCCGATTCACGACATAACGTAATTTAAACTTTCCAGAGCGTGAGCACAAGGCCTGGAGAGGTGTCAGTCATTCATTCCACCTTTCGAATGTGGTTTTGTTTATTGCTTCTGCGATGGGGAGCCTCGCAATTCACAACCAAGTTGTCGGTAGTGTGAGTATCCAAAAATATGAGGAACTTGCTGAGAATATGTATAACAATCTGGAAGTTTCCCAGAAACTTGAAAACTTCCGAAGGATTTAGTGAATAATTTCTTGAAGTTGCTTCTTCGATATATTCATTTCTTCTTTCCTCTTTATTGGAGTAATATAATTTCTATTTGATGATGAAAGTTTAGAAAGTAATTTTTTTTAAAATAATCTCTGTAAAAAGTTCTGGCTGCAATTCAATGATTTGCGTAGTAACAGTGAGCAGAATGCTGGTCATAATAGTGCCGTAAACGAAGATGGTCTACGTGGTAGTACGTGGCCGTTACTACGTGATAGGAGATCATAATGAAAAGAGAAATGAAAATCTCTAAGTTTCATACCACTTTTAATTGTAACTAACGTTACTGCAGTTTCGTCCTATATGGACATTTTCAAACTTACTTACAAAATGAACTAACAATATAATTTAAAACTGAAACAAAAACTACATAGATACAAATCGACGATAAAACTGTTTGAATGTAATAGTCACCTGAAATTGACAAACTTTCACAGAAATAGTGATGTTCTG